>ML805651.1:0-13964 GCA_009831015.1 Picea engelmannii
CCCATATGGATCAAATTGCCACATCTCACCATTATTTTATGGGATGAACACTAGCTTAAAACTATTGGCAATAAGTTGGACTATTACATTGATTGTTCTAAGCCAAAAGGGAATATTTCCACTTATGCTATAATTTGTGTGGAAATATATTTTGAAAAGGAATTTCTAGAGGCCATTCAACTCAATTTGGAGGGATGAAGCTACCTTCAAGCCCTTGATTACAAGAAGACCCATTTGAAGTGAAACACTTTCCATGAGTATGTTCATTTCACTAAAATATACCCAAGAGTTCAAGAAAATCAACCATCTTTGAAGCAGACACCAACTCCTCAAAATAATTATGATCAAGAATAATTCAAACAAGTGCCAAGAAGGTGCATACTTAGCCTGAAAAAAAGGCCTCGGTCAGGAGCATCTAATGTCTCCAACAATAGATTTGAATTTCTGAAATATTACAAGAAAGAGGAAAAGGAACATGTAGTTATAGGTTCTCTGAAGATTAACCTATATATTAATGTTGGACCATAAGAAAAAGGTAAGAGGAAATAAAGGTAACAAATCCAAATAGTAAGGATGAGACTTCAATTGGGGTATCAAAAACTCCCCAAGAAAAAGATTCAAATTCAAAAGGGGAGGAACTTGAAAATTAAATGGAGAGAGAGAGGAGGAAACTAAGGGAAAACATATCCTTGAAGCCTTTGAGTCTCCTTCCTTTGTAGAAGTTCCAAAAAAATATTTGTGTCCTTCTCCTTCATTAACAAGAGGTAGAAAAAAAAAGAATGTAGAGAGAAATAACCATAGTAAAAAATCTCATGGGGCTCAACAAATCCTAGACTCCCTCCTGTTTAATGGGGGAAGAGTTCCACATAAAAGATAATTACGTTTTGTTTTTTCATTATTTTATGTAATCAATTTGTAATAATTTATTCTTACAATGAGGAAGTAGTAATATTATGTTATGAAGGTCTGGGTTTGGATTTCTCCCTTTCATCCATATGGTGGGAGAAGGCTTGAATATTCTATTTGAAAAACTATGTATAAATGATGTATTAGCTAGTGACCAATGAGGCTGCAATAATTTTTCTAATAGAAAAATAATCATTTCTGTTAAAAAAACAAAAACAACATGCCCTACCCCTTAGAACAAGTGTTTCCCATAGTGCTTTATTAGCTACATATGCTTATGTATGAAGAAATAGTCATAATCACTTGACCTTGCACTCATGCATGACAACACAAGATTTTACAAGTTCTATGTCTTTGTAATGGTAAGATGGGTCCCCAAAACGAAAAGATGACAGATCAAGGAGGATTACGTAAGGGTGCAAAAGATCTCTCTAACACAAGGAGTCTCGTCTTTGTTTTGTTTAAATATTTAAACAAAAGACTAGTGTATAGTTCACCAATGCATGACGCTCTTTCTCTAACTCATTGGTGAATCTCTTCTTTCTATCTAGTGTGGATGAAAACGTCTACCACAAATCCCAAAGGTTGAAATATAGGGCACAACTGGATATCTTATCAACAACTAGTGGATTTGGAACCAGCTAAGTTGACTCATCCCTAGAGGAACGATCGAAAAGGGAAAGATCTAATAACAAAAAGACTAGATAGATTCCTTCTTTCAGAAAAGTTGCTAGAACAACAATGGGTATTTAAATCAGGTGGTTACTCAGACCACATGCTGGTTTTGTTGAGTTTGGTCAAGAAATCTCCACATCCTCCCTCCCCATTCAAATTTAATCATATTTGGTTAAAGAATGAAGACTATTGGAAGCTAGTCATCCAAACATGGTTCCTGTTAAACAATATTGAGGGTCACCCGTTTACGTCTCAATTTGATTCAAATTTAACAAATATAAGAAATGTATCAACAAGATGGGAAAATGATTTTTATAAGGAGACAAAAACTCTTAGGGAGGTGGAATCTTCCATTGGGGTTATGTTGATCGATAGGTTGGTCAATTCATTATCCAGCGAGGAGGAATCCAGTCTTGCAAACCTCCTGAAGAAAAAAAAGAGCTTCTGGCCAATGAGGAGGTTAAGTGGAGACTTAGAATTAGGGAAATATGGATACAGGAGGGGGACAACAACAAAATATTTTTACATAAATATGAAAATTATCATAAGGTAATCAATACCATTAGCAATATTTATGATGAGGATGGATACAAAAAATCCTCATTCAAGAGAATTGTTAAAGTAGGGAAGGCATACTTTTCCAACATCATGAAATCCCCTCCTAGTTTCCCTATTAGAGAGATTCTCCAAGTGATTCCAATATTTCCTAAAGTGTTCAATCAGGAATAGAGCCTTTCCCTAGTAGAAGAGATCACAGAAAAATAATTTTTCATGACTTTGTCCTCTTTTCAAAAAGGAAAAAGCCCGATTTTGGATGGGTTGACAGTTGAATTTTTCCTGGGATTTTATGACATTCTTAAAGGTGATATTTTAAAAGTAGTCCAAGAATCTCAAAAATCCTAGAAAATATGGGATTCTTTCAATGCTTCGTTCCTGGCCTTAATCCCGAAGAAAAAAGAAGCAACCTTTTTCAAGGTTTTCAAACATATTTCCTACTGAAATTTAATTTATAAACTTATAGAAAAAGTCATAGCTTCTAGAATAAAACCTATCCTTAGTGATATAATATCATAAGAAAAAATTGGATTTATTAATAAACGCCAAATTCAAGACACTATCTCAATCACTAAAGAAGATCTACATTCCATAATGAAAAAAAACATGTCCTCCTTATTCATGAAACTTGCCCTTTCCAATGCTTATGAAAAACGTAACTGGTTGTGCATCACATTGGCTCTTGTCCAATTGGGCTTGAATCTGAATATGGTTAACTAGATAATATCCAGTGTTGAATAATTGTCTTTCTCCATTCTCATCAATGGGGCCCCATCAAATTCATTCAGCTCTAGCAAAGGCCTCTAACAAGGCTCCCCCCTTCCCCCTTTCCTTTTCCTCATAGTTGCATAATCCCTAAGTTTTCTCATCAAACAAGCAAGAAGAAATGGGATTCTCAAATGGTTAAAAATATGAGATTATGAAATAATTTCTCATTTACTTTTTCTTGATGATGTAATTCTTTTAGGTGCAGGGAAAGAACTAGAATTGATCCAACTCAGAAATATTATAACTCTTTTCTTCTCAGCTATAGGTATGGATTTAAATATCAACAAATACATCATGCTTCAAAATGCATATGATGAAGGATTATCTAACAGGGAAAAGGATCTTTTACCTTTTGAAGGGAAGAAAATTGAAGATGGCCTCAAATATTTGGGTTTCTCTTTGAAGCCAAATGCATACTCCTTCAGATAATGGTTATGGATGAAAAGCGATACAGGTGAGAATAGAGGTATGGTCAAATAATTTTCTGTCGAGAGTGGGTCGACGCACTCTCCTAAACTTAGTCCTTACGAGCATACCAATATATTGGGAGATAATTGCAAAAATCCCTAAGGGGATAATAACCAAAATAAGGAATATGAGTGTCAACTTTTGATGGGTTGGTCGAAAGGAGGCAGTAAGAATTCCTCTAGTTAAATGGTCCAGATTGGCATTTCCAAAAGAACAAGGGGGTTGGGGTATAAAAAATATCCATTACTTTTGCAAATATCTTGCAGCGAAAAGTCTACGGTGATTGGTACACAATAAAATCCTGTGGGTAAGGGTGATGGAAATAAAATATTTTTCGAGTATGACATTTGTTGAATGGTTAAGAGGTCCTCAGAAAGCGGTAACAAACAATTTGATAGGATGAAAATCATTGGTGGAAACTTTTCCATTGATAGGTGACTGGACTGCATGTCATATTGGCCTTAGAAAGAACATTAGAATTGGGACAAACCCATGGGTAGGAGTAGGATCTGGATATAAAATCTCAGAAGATCTGGTAAAAGAGTTGAATGATAGAGGAATCATAACCATTTGGGATGCAAAGCTGGAGAATGTGGACTTTCGAAAAAGAAGCTCCTCGAAATATTATGAGGTTCTGGAGATAGATGGAATAAAAGAAGAGGAATGGGATAATTACATGGAATTATTATACACAAATATGATCTTTTTGAATGAAGATGAGGAATATTCCCTTGTATGGGAGAAAAATGAAAATTCTGGTAAATACACAAGAAAACTCAAATATGTAATTCAGGTCTAATCAAATGTCGTTGTTGACAAAAAATGGTGGTGGAAATATCTCTCATTTGTTCCTGCTCCAAAAAGACATAAACTAATGATTTGTCTTGATATGGAAAACCATTTTCTCACTCGGGACATTGGTATAAGACGAGGTTGGATAGGCCCTGACAAGTGTGTTCTGTGTGCAAACAGTGGCGAAGATGCTCAACATATTTTTCTTCTATGCTCGTTCTCTCAATAGGTGAGGGATGAAGTATAAAAAACAACGAAACTTCGATTCCAAGAAGCAGAGAGATCACTTGAGGAATGGATTAAAGGTTGGAAGTAATAATTAATTGTTTATCAATCTCCCCCTTTCTTCATATTTTATTTTATATGGTGGGAGAGAAACATAAAAAAAAAATAGAATTTGTATTTTACCCCGAAGGTAGTGGCATATTTGGCTTCAAATATTTCCATGGAATTTAAGTCTGAAACAAAGTTCCCAAAGAAAATGGTGCCAAAAATGCCAGATTTAAAATATGAAATCCCCTACTGATTGTTTGATGGAGCAAGCCAAGGATTTCCTCCAAATTCCCGAGTTGGCGCTATTCTTTACATTTCATCCACACACCACTACAAAATAAAATACTCTCCAAGTCAAGAATCTGAAATGAGGGCTGATATATTCTCATTATGGGATTTATTATTCATGGTAGATACACTCAGATCAAAAACATTCCAGCTACTGGGGGATTCCAAAACCACTGTAGATTGGGTCAAAGGAAAACTATTGATACAGGTCCTTAGACTTAAACTATTCATGAGGTATATTGTGGAATTCATATTAGTTTTATAATGGTACTCAATTCATCACATATATAGGGAGCTAAACAATATAGCATACGTCCTTTCAAAGGAATATTTCATTCTGGTCAAAGGCACTTTTTGTTTACAAGAGTTTTTTAGGGTCGAGTCTGCAATGATACGTGTTGTGATAAATCTTACCCTACAGACAGGATAAGATCCCCTTTGGACCAAGAATCCTATATTTGGTCCAAAGACAAAAGCGAGAAAGTGGTTACTACTTAATTCCCTATAGATCTAACTGAATCAATCAAGCAAGAGAGAGAAGAAGAATGTAGTGTACCTTGTTGCAATGTTTGTCCTTACTGCTCCAATATGTAGGATTGATCTCCAAGATCCTCAACACAAATGAAACCCTTCAAATAATATCAAAGGAAATATTCCTCTTAGTCTATATGATTATATAAAGAAAATCCATCTATGAAGACTAAAATGACAATAGACAAGAAAATGTAGAACACATGAACTTGAAGGGAATAGGCCAAGTTTATATTAATTGGAAAGCCAAACAAGGCACTTAAAAATCATGATTGATGATGCAGTAACTTCTCCAAATTCTCCTCGTCCAACTCTTGCATGAATCTTGACATCAAAATGTTGATGCTTCCTCCATAATCAAAGGTTTGATACCTAAATCTTCCTCCAAAAGGATATGGTTGAGGATATGGATATTTAAGGTTGTGATTTGATCCAAATATGAAGCCATAGCATAGGGATTGAACACAACCAACCTAATCCCAAGAGATCTGGCCCTCAAGAAAAGGTGGGAGATCCATTGATTCCCTCTAACACAACTGGCACTCCCCCAAAATTGAACACAAGGAGACATACTATAAATTGGTGCTCCCTTAACAAGGAAAGCAGGTGCCAGCCCATGAAATGGTACTCCCCCAACATGGCCAGGGGGACGCCACCCTTCATAAATGCCCCCCAAAATGGTTGATTTTCCAAAAAAAAGGTGTGTTTTTTGCCTTGAAATGATGGGTTTCTTATTCCAATATGTATTAGGGGTAATGGAAAATGTGTTTCATGGTTTCAAGGTGTTTTTAAACTCATAAAAGTGAATGAGATACTCGGTAAGGTACATATGAAACTTGTGACAGTGCATACGACACTTAACAAGGTGCATATGTCACTTTGCGACACTTGTGCCACTTAGGGTGTGAAAATCAAGTGTGAAATTTTGATGTGTAACAAAAATTGAGAAAGACCACAAAACTGGCACAATATAGGAACATCACTAGAGAAAGATAGTGCATCATAGAAATAGCACAACTGACAACTGGTAACTGGCAACTGCAACTACAACTGACAACTTGCAACTGCAACTGGTATGAAGCAACTAGGAAACAACACACAAGGTTATCACAAATATTCTATAGGTAGTGCATAAGATAAATCACCAAGAACCACCAAGAATATCCTTTCCTAAGTGGGGTGCACTCTCCAAGAGAACCAGAGAACCAAAAATAGTGAAATTGTCACAATTGTAACTGCTAGCTGCCTACTACGCACTACAAAAGGAGAAATACCTATTTGTACAAATGAAATGATCCAGCCTATATTTATACTAATTTGGGTGCTTGTCTTGGCCTACTTTGCATTCTGGATCTTTATTATTTTCCTATGGGGCTGACTTCTCTTCGCGGAAATTATATTTCCACTTTGTTCTTTTTCCTGTGGGCCAAATTTTCTTCCAAGGTGTTATTCAACTGTTCAATTATCTTCCTTTGACTTCTTGGAGTATTCTCTTATAATAAAAATTTTCCAGGAGGGAATACCTCCCACTACTACCAAAAACATCAACACTCCCTCTTAGCTAGGGAGGCATTCTTCTAAGATGTTTTCTTATATTAGTCCCAATCATACCCATCCATTTCACATGGCATGGGAAATAATACCATCATAGTCTTAAAACTACACTGGAAGAATATAGTAGCCCCAAGGCTACCACCATAGTCTCACAACTACATTATCTAGTAGTCCAAGACTACCACCATAGTCTCATGACTATGCTATGAGCATCCAGTAGTACAAGGCCATTGCAATAGTCTCATGACTACGCTATCTAGTAGTACAATACTACTACCATAGCCTCCATGACTACGTTATCCAGTAGTACAATACTACTGCAATAGTCTCCATGACTACGCTATCCAATAGTACAATACTACTGCCATAATCTCCATGACTATGCTATGAGCATCCAATAGTACAAGACTACTGCCATAGTCTCATGACTACGTTACCATAGTCTCTAGATGTTTCTATCCCATTTGAGTTGTCATATATTGTAGGAGACATTGTCACTTCTTCCTCCAACTCTTGGGCTTCTTCTGAGTGCACTAGATCTAAGATCCCTTTGGGTTTGTTGTTATTGCTTAGATAAATGTCCATTTCCGAAGTGTCCTTCTCCTGTAAACACCCTCATATTATGTACAAGTGCACTATCAAACTTTGCATTCTAATATGAGAGATTACATCAACAATAAGAAGTTAGAAATTTGAATAAGAAGGTTCAATGTCCAGGAAAATGTCAACAAGCCTAAAACCCTAAAAATGAAACTTTGAAAAAAAGTCAATCTGATAAGTGCAGTATGTGTGCTAGGGATAGGTTATTTTCTCTATGATAAAATTTGTCTCAGTCTACTTTATAATAAGTGATCAACAAGATTTAGGAAATAAATTAAAACTGTGCAACGATAAATATCACGATCTTCCTTCCAGTGGTTAGACTGTTCTGAAGGAAACCTGCTCTGATACCATGTTAGATTTTCATAAAATTTTGTTAGCATTATATTTACCATAGAATTTTGATCTTATTTTAACATTCAACAACCATATACTGAAATATATAAGAAGAAAATAAACAAGCACAAGAAGACACACAAATTTATCTTGGGAAAACCCCAAACTCGGGGAAAAACCTAGCCAGCTTTTCTTAGAGAGAATAGTTGTAATATCCCAATACAAACATGAACAAGCTCCATTTAAAAGAGAAAACCAACAATGAAGAAACCCCGATAACAAATAATTATCTCTTCTTCTTGTCAAACCCTAGCGAGGGTAGACAACTGAGCAATACCACAAAACTGGCACAAGATAGGCGCATCACTAGAGAAATATAATGCACCACATAACCAGAACAACTAGAAACTAGTAATTGGCAATTGGAATTGCAAATGAAAAATGGAAACTGCAACTGACAACTTTCACGAAGAAACTAGGCAACGCCACACAACCTTAGTGCAACTCTTCTAGAGGTAGCACACAAGAGAAACCACCAAGAATATCCTTCCCCAAGTGGGGCACACTCTACAAGAGAACCAGAGAACCCTAAATAGAAAATCTATCAGGAATGTAGCTGATAGCTACCTAGTGCACACTCTAGAAGGAGAATTGTCTGTCTGTACAAATGAAATGATCGAGCTTGTATTTATACTAATATAGGCACTTGTCTTGGCCGACTTCTCATTCTGGATATTTATTATTTTCTCATGGGGCCGAATTCTCTTTTGGGGTATTAAATATTACTCTATTATTCATCTGGGCTAACTTATCTTCCTGGAAATTGTATTTCCACTTTATTCTTTTTCTCATGGGCTAATTTTTCTTTCGGGATGTTCTTCAATTGTTCAATGGTCTTCCTTTGACTTCTTGGAGTTTTCTTCTCTTCTAAGAAATTTTTTCCAGGAGGGAATACCTCTTACTTCTACCAAAAATATCAACATTGTGTGTCATCTTCATCTCTAATAATTTATTGAATAAAAAATAGAGGTCATATGCCCAATATATGCCAATTCGCCCCTTCGATTTTGGAATCCCCCCTCTCCATTTTTGAAATTTCTACTAAGTATTTCTCTACTATGAATGTTTTTCCTCATTTCCTTCCACTCTTCTCTACATACCTTTCTACCCCTATACTTAGCCATTTCTCATGAATGTGGATGTAGGAATCCTTCACTTATTTCCACTTTCCACTCCTAATCTCTCAACACTTAGTCATTTTCACTAAGTATTCTTACTAAGTTTTACCAAACTACATCACCCTACCTCCACATTTCCCTATTTCTATGTAAATATATTTTTCGATTTTATTATTTCATGAAATTATCCACTATATCCCTTAGCTCTATCCCTCCCTCCTTTATCATATTTGGGACACATGGTAGTGAGGTCAACCTATCACATTGTGACATGTGGAAGTGACGTGACCTATCCCTAGGTGACATGTGGCAGTGACATGACCTATCTATGGGTGACATGTTGATGGTACGGGTTGGACATAGATGACTTAGTAATGGCTTGGAATGATGACTGGGCAATGGCGTGTCAACCAAAAGTTACATTGTGCATAAGCTACGAAGGGTTCCATGACTTTCTCTACTTGAAAAAAAAATAATATGGGATCCCATTTTTCTTTTAGAACATATATGAGAACTATTCCCCAATGCACGTGGGATAAATGGGGTGGACTTGCAAATAAATGCTCAAAATTCACATGGATAGATTAACGACTGTTGAGCCTCTACCTTTCGGAGGCCATAACTTTTGATATCGGTGTCAAAGTTGAGAAAATGAGAGCTCGTCGGAAAGATAGAGACAATAAGAATACTATAGAAACCGTTTCCATGGCTCGAATCATGATGATCATGACCTAAAAAATAAATTATAGTCAGGACTATTTTCTAGCTTGACAACTAATTATTTTTGGAAAATTGTTACTAAAAGAAAATTATGAGCTTCTAAAGTTTGTCCCTACTGATGGAATAGATATCCAAGGGGAAAATAAAACCCTAACTAAAAATAAGTTTCAATAATATGAAGAGAACATTATAAAAGGGGTGAAAGACATTCGAAGAAAGGAGGATTTTTTACAATTGTTGTTGGTAGTCATGAGTTTTTATAGTCGAGAAGTGTTCGTAAGAAACAAGTTTTGTCTTTCCAAGATTCTGTGAAATGGTCTACTTAACTTTATTCCTCATCTTTCTTTGTTCTTGATTCTTTCCATTAAGTTTTCCATGTGTGTTTTTCAAATAGGAAGACCTGGGTCTGATCAAATCTTTCTCTGAATTCGTCTAATCATTTTTCATGATATTTAAGGTCCAGAGGAGAAAAATCCCTGCTTGTAAAAAGAAAAATGTAGTTTAATTTAGTTTATCTAATTGTCATTAAAATATTTTTGAGGTTGTTTCAACCCTCTTGTTTTAGACATTGTTAAACTTGTTACATTTGGGATATTATTATAAATTTCTCCCACAAAGAACTATTTTGGGGCATTACATTAGTGATTTATCAGAATTTGAGTCTAAAGCATGTGATTTCAAATGTATTATCTAACAAAATTTTTTTTGAGTTCCAAAAAAATGATCATGTAAAGTTCTTTGATGGGATTTCCATTTTACTTTTCATTCATCTTGAAATGTCATAGCTACTTCTAGGTTCACATTATTTTAAAAAGGGAGGAAAAATATGTGTTGAAAGAAGACTCCAAATCCCATGAATACAAATATTTGGAGATATAATTATCCATTTTTTCTTAAATGATATGATGTGCTTGACAAGTACATGTGTATATAAGAATTTGTACGTCTATATATAAAGTTTGTATATCTGTATATAAGGGTTTTTATTGGAATATTTGTTGGGATTTTCAATTCCATGCATATAAGTCCATAAGAAAAATCTTCCATATATAAAAAAAGAGGAGTAACACCTCTATAAAAACAAGGAGAGTCTTTCTTGCTCCCCACAATATTTTCTCTCGATGTTGGTTATTTTCCCTTGATAAGAAACAAAATCAACCGAGGGATAAGTGAAAAGAATATTATTTATTTCTATCACAAGTTCCTTAACCTTGCTTAATGATTATTATTAACTTTGAGAATTACTGATCAATGTGATATATATGTACTTCTCACAAAGGCATGTGGTCTCTCTTATTCATGCAAATATATTACATGATTTTTGAGCATGAATTGGATTATTCACATTTACTCACATTTACTCTTCCTTGGGGTTCTCTCTCTCTGCGTAAGCTCCCATAGTATTGTTGTAATACAATTCTAGAAAACCGTTGCCATGAACTGTGAAGGAATTATGATTGTGTGTAAGGGAAATTGTTGTTATTGAAGAAATTAACTATAGTTGATAATCCCTGGAATCCTAGTAGTGAAATTTCCTAGCCAGTCTATGATGGAGCCCTGGAGGGAAGTGGGATAGCCCAAGAGAATATTCATCAAAGAAGGGTATCCCATTCCTTGGGTTGTGTAGTTTGAGGGGAAACAGGGCTAGTGGATTAGGATTGCTATAGAGGAAATTGGCTCATGAACTCTAGAAATGGGGCCATGTGAAGAGAGCTGGAGATATCCATAGATAATTCACCCTTTTGGATTCATAGACTTAGCTTACAGGTGGCCTCTTTTGTAGAGATATTAAGTGTAGTATAAAGCCTATGGTTGGGCAGAATATCCTTCTTCTGTATCTAGTTGGTGGATAATTTCTAGAAAGATAAGAGTTCTTGATTTACTTGTGACTGTGATGAATTATTTTGGTTTATGTCATGCATTGAAATTAGTTTCTAGTTTGTTTAGTTTTGATTGCTTATATTATAAATTCATTTATATTTTATAGTTCACAAATAAATGAATTATTTTATTATGCTTGCATTACTCTACATTAGCATACATGCATTCTATCATTGGTTAAATATTAGAGTATTGAGGTTGTTGATGGTATCAAACAAATATTTGATCTAGTTGTGGAGTACCCCATAGATTAAATAGTACTAAAAGGATTACTAGGTATGCTACAACACAAATTAGCTCCAAATATAACATATTACAAACTAAACACAACATTTTAAGTGAAAAATATGCAGATTAGTAAAAGAATGAGCTAATTTGGTGCTCATTTAGTGTTATTTTGTCTTTCAAAACATGGTTGTAGAAACCAATTTGTAGTAGGTAGGAATAGAGTCCATGACCTCATTTTCCCTTGTAACACTTAGATGAATTTTTTCATTATCACTTAAGTCTTCTTAAACAAAGCCATTTTTTTAAAGCAATAAGTTAAAGTAGTAAAAAATGAGAAATGAATTGGTTGTTTTGGTGGGTCGATAACATAAATAAAATTGAATTAAAATACCCTAAGGAGAGGCAATCACCAAAAAAAAGTACGTTGGTAAGGTTGGAGAGAATCACGGTGTATTTTGTTTCATGTAATCCTTTAAAATCACTTAAAAACTGAAAGCGCGTGGGGAATATACCTTGGATTTCCCACCAAAACCTTATAGTATGGAGCACTCTCAACTAAATTGTGACCATTTTAGATCCAAAGGAATCATATGGAGGAGGAGGACAATGGGGTTTCAAACCTGGGACCCCCCACCAAAATGAGAATGTTTCTATTGCTTTTCTGCCATCATATGAGTTTGGTCAAGAGGCTAGATCTTTTGATCACACTAAACAAACTTATTGACCCTCCCATCCTATCAAAACCCCACAAGGAAAAGACGACTATATATTGGCATGTGTCAAGTGAATGAGTGTTGCTCATGGCTGTTAAGCCCTAATATTGGCTCATTACCCCTTAATTGGGGCATATTATATTAGTAATGTTATTTTATTTATGTCGGCTTTAATACATTAGTTGTAATTATACCTCCTAGTCTCCTATATATACCAAGGAGATATTTTCATTTTGAATCATCTTGTACTTGAAAATTTAAGTGGGGTAAAAGGAGGTTGCCCCCACGAAGAGGATTATTATCTGAAATTATCTCTTTTTCAAGGCATTGAGTACTTTTTCTGAGGTTTTTCTATGCTATATTGATAGTTGGTTCTTAACATATGGTATCAGAACTCAAGGTCTTGGGGTTTTGCTGCTACATCTGAGACACCTTGTTATTTTATCTATAACTCGTTTTCTACAACGTTTCAGAAGGAACGACTGGGAGAATATTTAGTAGACAGATCAAGGTACGTTGGGTTCAAAATTCATCTCATGAGGCTGTATACTTCCGTAGATACAGGTTGTACAAGATAGGGTTATGGAATCATCCTGAACTGAGTCATTAACGAATTTGTGCTATATAATATTTTCTGTAATGTTTCAGACCCTGAAATATGGAGGCTATTCACATAAATTAGAAAGGTATCTGTGGTAAAAATTTCATCTTCTGTTTCATTTTAAATTTGTAGATACACCATGTGTAAGATAGGGTATCTGACTAGTCCTATTGACTAGTCTCAAGAAGGTGGTCCAGGTAAAACAATCATAACTTATTCCTAGAGTATCCAAATTGAGTGGGACTAGTTTCATTGGATCATGGACAGTCTGTAGTATTTCTTTTGCGAGTTTCATAATTTTACATCAATTATTTTGTGCGGGGCACGCTATACAAGTGAGATCTCCTGGAAAGGCCAAAAATCGGCAAGTTGTGGGGAAGTTACCATAAATTCCACTTGGCACATCCAATTTTGATCAGACTTGTGGCATTGCAGAGAAGAAATATCAGAGAACTACATAAAATAAAGTTTCATACCCAGAAGGGCCGAAACTTGGGAGATACAACAGAATAAAGATTGTCTAGAAAAACCACCTCAAAATCAAGGTTAAAAAGTGATACTTGGCCAACATGCCACCCAAAAAGGGAACTTCTACACCAAATAACCCTCCAAACAATCCTACTTGGACTCTTGATGAAGGTGAAGAAATGTGTAGGGACATAAATGATTTACAAAAGAAGATCGTAACAAAAGAGGAACTACAAGAGATGATGGAGGGTTTAAAAGGGGAGATCATGGAAGTATTGAAAAATTCCGTAACAGAGAAGACACCTGAAAGTGAAAATGCATCCCATGAAATTCATGATGAGGACACAACGAAGGTGAATCAAGAATGGAGAAACTCCAACTTTGGTTTGAAGACCAACCACGTTCCTAAGATTGATATGAGGAAGTTTG
>ML805651.1:14688-25694 GCA_009831015.1 Picea engelmannii
TCTGCACTAGTGGTAATGGTATTCAAGAAAGATAGCTCATGGCGTATGTGTCCAGATTATAGAGAGATCAACAAGATCACTATTAAAGATAAGTTTCCCATTCCTGTCATTGATGAATTGTTAGATGAACTACATGGAGAAATATATTTCACAAAACTAGATCTTCGTTCAGCGTATCATCAGATCAGAATGAAGGAAGAAGATATCCCAAAAGCATCATTCCGAACTCATGAAGGCCATTATGAATTTTTGGTCATACCTTTTGGCCTTACAAATGCACCTTCCAGATTCCAAGGGTTGATGAATTCCATTTTCAAGCCCTTCCTTCGAAAATTTGTGTTGGTATTTTTTGATGATATACTAATCTATAGCAAGTCTTGGGAAGATCATGTGCGACATGTTGACAAGGTGCTACAACTACTAAAGGAGCAACAACTATATGCCAAACCATCCAAATGTTTCTTTGGAGTAAAGGAGGTAGAGTATTTGGGTCATATTGTATCTCATGAAGGTGTCAAGGTAGACCCTAACATGATTAAGGCCATGATGGACTGGCCGATTCCAAAAACATTGAAGAATATTAGAGGATTTTTGGGTTTGACAAGTTACTACCGCAAGTTTGTTCGGAACTATGGAAGAATAGCAGCAACTTTAATGACACTAACTAAGAAGGATGCATTTTCATGGACTCCAGAGGCAACTAAAGATTTTGAACAACTTAAAGAGGTGATGTGTAAATCTCCTATCTTGACCACTCCAGAATTCACAAAAACCTTTATTGTGGAATGTGATTCCTCGGGAAATGGAATTGGTGCTGTCCTAATGCAAGAAGGAAGGCCCCTGGATTTTGAAAGTCGACCACTCAAGGGAAAGGACTTACAAAAACCCATTTATGAGAAGGAAATGATGGAAATACTACATGCTTTTAAGAAATGATGTCCTTACCTAATAGGTAGGCACTTCAAGGTCAAAACAGATCATGATAGTCTTAAATACTTCTTGGAACAAAGATTATCTTCAGAAGAACAAAAGAAATGGGTAACCAAGATATTAGATTATGATTTTGAAATCGTCTATAAAAAGGGACTCTCATTCAAGCGTGGACTCTCATTCAAAGGTTGCAGCAAGATTCCAGTGCATCAGATACATTTACATGGAAAAATGATTCATTATGGTACAAAGATTGCTTATATTTATGTAAGAACTCCCAACTCAAACAAAAGGTACTATTGGAATTGCACACCTCTCTAGTAGGAGGGCACTCAGGATTTTCGAAAACCTACCATAGAGTCAAGAAGGATTTTTTTGGGGATGGGCTTAAAACTGATGTTCAAAGGTTTGTGGCAGAATGTTTGGTTTTCCAAAAAAAATAAGGTGGAAACAATTAAGACCCCAGGTATTTTAAAACCATTATCCATCCCAGGTTAGCACTCTGAGGAGGTTTCCATGGATTTCATCATAGGGTTACCAAAGTCTGAAGGAAAGAGTGTCATCATGGTGATTGTTGATAGACTGACCAAGTATGCACACTTTTGTGCACTCTCTCATCCCTTCAAAGCTAGTACAGTTTCCACTGCATTCATGGAGACAGTTCAAAAGCTACATGACAACAAAAAGATTATTATAAGTGACAGAGATCCCATCTTCACTGGACATTTTTGGATATAATTATTTTCTTGTTTGGGTACTCAATTGGCTCATAGCTAATCCTGTCATCCTCAATCTGATGGACAAATCGAGATAGTGAACAAATGTCTGGAAGGTTACCTTCGTTGCTTTGTCTTTGATAAACAAACATAATGGTTCAAATGGTTACCCTTGGCAAAATGGTGGTATAACACTTCCTTTCATACTGCAACAAAAATGACACCATTTATGGAACTTTATGGATACCACCCTCCTTCCATCACTTCTTCTCTGAAAGAAAAATATAAGGTTCAAGCACTGGAAGATCACATCGAGAATCAAAAACAAGTTCTCCAAATCTTAAAGGACAACCTGACCATGACACAGAATCACATGAAACGACAAGCAGATCAACATCGAAGTGAAAGAAGTTTTGAAGTAGGGGATTGGGTGTTTTTAAGACTACAACCATACAAACAGATGTCCCTCAAGCAAGCCAAGAAGGATAATAAATTATCACCAAATGTTAAGAACCTGAATAGATCTACAAATATAATCACCACAAATACTGAATACACAATAGATCCACAAAGAAATATAGAATAAACCACACTTTATTATTACCAAACCCTTGAGGTAGGGAAACACCATACAATGGATCCTATTATGGAAGGGATCCTCTCCTGTTCACTTGTCTCTTCAAGAGGGCATCCTCCTATTGAGCTACAAATCACAATACAATAATTCTCTTCATGTCTCATTACATTGCTTGAACCCTTTTATATAGTGCTACCATCACCTAAGAACATTCTAGAGGAGGAATCTTCTAGAAGTAGAACCTTCTAAGAAGTCCTCTTACATTTATTATATCTAATTACTCATTTATTATATCTAACTACCATAGTGTGCCTTATTTAATAATATAGTGGACCTAGTCCACCTTACATTGAATGACCTCCACTATTATCACTATGAGCCCTCTGCCCCCCCCCACTACCTCTCTAGCTACCTTAGATTCCATCCCCCTTATGAAAGCGTTGTCCTCAACGCTTGATGCACAACCATATACCAGGGTCCCATGGATAATTGTGGACCATAATGCTGAAGAAGACTGGAGAACCAAGGTCCCATGTAGAAAGGAAATCCACCATGCTGAAGTAGTCCAACCACCATTGTAAACCTGAGTCCCATGTCCAAGTGCTCATGTGAACTCCCCGTGGAATATTTTGGAACCCAATAACCAACTCAAAATGATGCTCCAAAGACTGACACCTATCACGTGGATCCAAATAAGAATATCCATCCACATAGTGGAAAAGGGTCATAGCAGAATCTAAAAGGAATAATACCACTGTAGAATATGCAGGATGGACACTGGTAATAATCATTGGCTCTCGATTTGTCATATTGATGCTCTCTACAGAAGGTGGATTAGAGTCATCAAATAAAATATGAAAATGGTTGTCATCCCAGAAATGACAACTATCCATATACCAATCATCACAATCGGCCTCAAAATCATACCAATCATATATTTCTTGATTATATTCATCCCTGATGCCCGCCATAAGAAATATCTGCTGCATGTTATCCAATGAATCTTGAATACTACGGGAACTATCATTGAGGCCATTTGCAAGGTCATGCAATCTAGCATCCAATGTGTCATACAATTTGGATTTGAATGCTTCAAAAATTCCCTTGAGGGTTTGAGAGGAAATAACCATATGATCACACTATGTACTCTTCAGTCCCACATCCATCATGAAAAAACCCAAAAAATAGAACAATAAGTTACTGCAGAAAATCGTGGCGTTTTCCGGAAAAACCCTGAAAAACCGTTGAATTTAAAATGCTCATAACTTCACTTTCCGGACTCCGTTTCGGTTGATTTATTATTGAAATTGGGTGAAATTGTGAGAATAACTCAGATCTATAATTTATTTTGGCAAATTTGGCCTCCAGATTCTACAGAAATAAATAAAAAATTGTGCCGTCGTCCGCGGAAAAAACCCTAAAAACTTGCAGATTTTAAAACTTCAATATCTTGACTTCCCGGACTCCATTTCGGACGATTTTTTTTTTTTTAACTTGGATGTTTTTCTGAGAGGAACTCAGATATATAACCTGTTTTTGCAATTTTTTCACAGAAATATACTGAAAATTTCTTGAATGTCGCGGCCCTCTTTTTCTTCTCCGAAAAAAAATCTGCAAAAATAAAAAATATTTGCCCACAATGTCTGCCAAGGAAATTGCTCTGATACCACTTGTTAAGAACCTGAATAGATCTACAAATATAATCACCACAAATAATGAATACACAATATATCCACAAATCAATGTAGAAGAAACCACACTTTATTATTACCAAACCCTTGAGGTAGGGCAACACCATACAATGGATCCTATTATGGAAGGGATCCTGTCCTGTTCATTTGCCTCTTCGAGGGGGCATCCTCCTATTGAGCTACAACTCACAATACAATAATTCTCTTCATGTCTCATTACATTGCTTGAACCCATTTATATAGTGCTACCATCACCTAAGAACATTCTAGAGGAGGAATCTTCTAGAAGTAGAATCTTCTAAGAAGGCCTATTACATGTATTATATCTAATTACCCATTTATTATATATAACTACCATAGTGGGCCTTATTTAATAATATAGTGGACCTAGTCCACCTTACATTGAATGACCTCAACTATTATCACTATGGGCCCTCTGGGACCCCCCACTACCTCTCTATCTACCTTACACCAAAGTACTATGGCCCTTATAAGGTGTTGCAAAAGATTGGTACTATGGCATACAAATTGGAGTTGCCTGCGTCTTCACGAGTACACCCAGTTTTCCATGTTTCATGCTTAAAGAAGGTTACAGGCGATAAGATCTCAGTTCAAAATATATTTCCAGAACTTGACGAGGAAGGAAAAATCATATTGGAGCCTGAAGCCATCATTGACACAAGAATTCGCCAGCTGAGACATAGATCCATTTTAGAGTATCTCATTAAATGGAGGAAACTACCGGCTGAAGATTCCACTTGGGAAGATGAGTATTTTATACAGAAACATCCAAAGTTACTCAAGTGTTGTGGACAACACTTGTCTCAAGGGGAAGGGCATGTTAAGCCCTAATATTGGCTCATTACCCCTTAATTGGGGCATATTATATTAGTAATGTTATTTTATTTATGTCGGCTTTAGGCCATTAGTTGTAATTATACCTTCTAGTCTCCTATATATACCAAGGAGACATTTTAATTTTGAATTATCTTGTACTTGAACATTTAAGTGGGGTAAAAGGAGGTTGCCCCCTTGAAGAGTCTTATTATATGAAATTATCTCTTTTTCAAGGTGTTGAGTACTTTTTTTGAGGTTTTTCTATGCTATATTGATATTTGGTTCTTAACAATGGCCTATTGGGGGGCCTCTTAGGCCCTTTTAATATTTATCATACATTAGAAATAATTAGCATAAGTGAATATATGTGTGTGTGTGTAATAAAGTACATAAAGTCAAGTACATGATAAATATAACTAAATGAATGATTAGTTGGAGCGAGTACAACTAATCCAACCATATCTCCAATGTATAAATACTCTTGAAGAAGGATTATGAACTTACTTGCTTAACATTCCCTAAAATATCTCTTCTTTCTTGAGTTATGTGTGTGTTCTTGATGTGTTTTTCCCAATGTAGTCCATTTCTTGAATGTCGATGAATAGTCTCAATGCATGCTAGGATATTGGATGGTGGAAATACCAATATAGGTTTAAGGGTCTTATAACCTATCCCATTATCCCTATAACATTGCCAACATACTAATGCAATCCACCTTAACCTTGAATGCCACCTTAAATGCCCAGAGCTGTGCAGTTTGGTGTATTGTGTAGCCTTAAAGAAAAATAAGAATTTTGTAGATTTTATTTGATGATTGCAGGGGATATAATCCATATTAGGGGATGAAAATTTAGGCATAATACCTTAGACTCATAGACACTAGCCCATATTTCCTAGAGGATTTTGTTGATTACTGACTGTGATCAATAATTTTTTATATTGAAATTCATGGAAAGTTACTATGCAAAAACTACATTTGCAATTTTCTTCCACCATGGTGTGTTATGGATCCTGGAAATTGAGACAAATGATCTTAATGCCCAAAATTAAAAAATCTTCTCTTAGTTCTTGGTTCGAGACACCAAAACCTTATTTTTAAGAACAAAATTGTGGAACCAAAGTCGACTCCCTCGACTTGGGAATAACCTTTCGCTACCAGTTGAGATTTGAACTTCTCGAGTTGTCCTGCAACATTCATCTTCTTTTTCAATACCCATTTTCTACCGACGAGCTTTCTTCCACTAGGTAACTTGACTAAATCCCATGTCTCATTCTTGTGAAAGGATTCCATCTCTTCGACCATGGATTCCTTCCAGAGTTTACCCTCTGCTGAGTCGACTGCCTCACCGACCAACTTGGGCTCATCGTTGATGGAAGTTAGCACGAATTCATAATGGAAGTTGGTCAGACTATACCTTTCAACTGCTTTTATTACTCTTTCTGACCTCCTTACCACCATAGTCTGTTGTTCCACCTCTTCCTCAGATTCAATCAACTCATCTGAATCATCTTCTTCATTCCTCAGTTCAAACCACATTGTCTCAGGATTATTATCAGTCCGAAAAAATTCTTCAGTATCGGACTTACCTCTGACTTCTCTGAAGACCACATCTCGACTATACATATTCTACTTGATGCAGGATCCCAGAGCTTATATCCTTTCATTCCTTCTTTATATACAATGAAAATACATTTGATTTCCTTCTTGTTCAGCTTGCTCCTCTTTTCCTTGGGAACATGCACAAATGCATCACAACCAAATACTTTGAGATGTGAAACCAAAGGCTTCTAACCTGACCATACCTCATGTGGAGTCGTGTTGAATAACACTGACAAAGGAGACATATTCACCAGATATCTTACAGTGTTGACAACCTTCGCCCATAATTCTTGTGCAAGCTCATCACCACTGAGCATGCTCCTTACCTTATCCATCAATGTTCAGTTCATTCTCTTGGAAAATTCATTTTGTTATGGGGTATATGTTGTAGTATTTTGGTGTTCTATGCCACACTACTTACATAACTGATCAAATTCGTTTCCACAGAATTCACCACCGTTGTCAATTCTCAACACCTTAATCTTTTTATCTGTTTGGTTTTCTACAAGACCTTTAAACTCTTTAAATTTCTCGAACCCTATAATTTATTCCTTCGTAAATATATCCATGTATTCCTGGAAAAATAATCTATGAAGGAGTCATAATACATGGATCCACCAAGTGAAGGCACTAGAACTGGGCCAAACACATCACTATGCACCAATTCTAGAATCCCACTTTCCCTTGTCGCTCCAGATGGAAACCTCATCTGACATTGTTTTCCATATATGCAATGTTCACAAAAGTTGACTTATAAACCACATTTAGGAAAACCTTCAACCATACATTTTTTGTGCATAGCTCGAAGTCCTTTTTCCCGAATGTGTCCCATCCTCTCTTGCCATAGAATGGTCGGGTTGATTTTATCATGTCTTGTCGATTCGGTTTGTACCGACTCAGCCCAAGTCAGGTTGAGTTGAGTCGAACTCAAGCTGACTTTAGAAGCAACGATATTGTTTCATCTAGTCAAGTCGAAATTACCTAACAGTTTGTATAGGGTTCCAATACGAACTCCTTTCATTAAGACCATCTCACCTCTGACCATATTGCACAAATCCTTCTGAAACATAGTGTGTACCCCAACATAACTCATCTTACTGATAGATATCATATTTCTTGCCAAACTTGGAATGTGTAGCACACTTGGAAGGGTTGTTTTCCTCTGTAACACCCTATTTTCCCCAGTCTGTAAATATAACTATAACTGACCAAGAAACTATGGCAGACTAGATATGTGTGAAAGGGGGGGTTTGCCAAGATGGACCATGGATGTTATGGGATAGATGGTGAGGGGAACCAGAAAAGTTTGAGATGACCCCCACCAAACTAGTACCTTATTGGATTTAATGACTCAGAACAATTCTCTAACCCGGATTTGAATTACCAATTAGAGTGGTAGTTGGAAGATTCCTCCTCAAGAGTTAATGAGGAGATGGGACATAGTACCCCTTTGTAAGCCTTCCAGACCTGACCATGAGTTGGGGATTCATAACCACACAACCCTGCTGAGAAAGGAAGGAAATAGGTAATTCACGGGCAGAGGCGAAGGGGTGAAGAGGAGATCTACAAAGAGAGCTGAGTGGAGAAAGAAAACTCTAGAAGGGAAAAGAGCGTTTTTCAACTCTGGAATTGAGAGGAAGAATGAGAAGCAAAGTTCATTATGGTTGTAAAAATCCATGGGCAAGGTTTTCGCTGCAAGTTGATAAACAATGCAAATGAGTGATTGTGAAAGTACTCACATCATCCTCCTTGCTTGGTATAGAGATAAAATCGATTGCCAAGACCCTATGGGAGGAGGAGAGTAACCTTCATCCTCGACTGTCAATAAGTAAGAAGATAGAGTCTGTCTCAGAGAATCATGGTCCATCATGGGGGTGGCCATGAATAAATCCGTTAGGAGTGGTCATGCCTATGGTTGGGTGGAAACATGCATCCCTTTCAGAAGTTGAATCACGGCTTCCAGATTCTGATAAGTATTTTCATACTATGTGTAATTTAATGGATGAAATGATTGGATGTCTATGTTTGTGGTTACGTTTTATAGTCTTTGAACAGTTATTAGAAATGCTCTTTTTCTTCTGTGAACTGTTATATTTACATGGCCTTCTATTTACCTCAATTTGGCCACTAGAGAATTATGGAATGTGAGTCTGCAGGAGAGTAGGGGAAGGATTGGATAAAATGTTTATGTCTTTCCGACCTTTTGAGTTTACCTTAGAAGGAATGTCAATATTAAACTCTGTGGAAGAAGGTTGTTTCCTTCAAAACTTTCACCCATGTGACAAAGGGCTCATGCCCATGAAATTAATTAAATCTCGTCTAAAAGATGAGTATAGCCCCCCTAAAACTCGATACGATTCCATATGAACCAGGGATTAAAACTCCTCATTAAGCCTGAAAGGAGGAACATATGACTTCACAACCCTCGAAAACAATGGAAGATTGGAGTCACGCATAGGTGAGTTTCATGGATTTGGGAATCCATTAGGGATCTCTCTCTCTTTTCTGTTAGATCAAACCTAGTGAGGGGGATGGGGGGGGTAGTGCTAAGCACTTAGACGAAGTTCCACTTCAAGAAAATAGGGGTGGTCTAATGCCGAAACTTCCAAACGTCGAAGTCGTGAAGCTAATATGGATCGTTGAGAGTAAATGGATGTGTGTCCACCAATCAACGACCGTCTGAAAGTTTGGTTATTCGACGGTATCAAAGTGTAAACATAAGAACACATAAGTTTTTCCGAAGCTTTGCAAGCCAGAGTAAATCCTGGTCGTGGACGCTAGGTACACGTGGTGATATATCGTGCATGGTTTAGAGTTAGGAGCTCCAGGAGAAAGCTGACTTATTACATGAAAAACTCTCGATCGTTGAATTTACGAAGCGATGTGGATCGTCAATCCTTGTTTTCTTTAGGATCCTTCTCAACCGTCAATCTAAATAGTCTGTTGAGAACCCCTCTTAACTACCCAATCAACTAGGACCATCGTGGAGTGACACGTGGCCTCCTCTTTTCTCCTATCAAATGTCGTCCATTAGACCAGATTCATTGAATGAGAGTCTACGTGGTGCTAGATCCTATAGTCCGGAGACTCGGTACTCCAGATGAACTTGGACGAGAGTCTTCCAAGTGTGAAGACTCCTGAAGTCGTGAACGACGAAGTAAATCTCCATTGTTGACAGGTATAGGACACATGGCGCCAGATATTATAGTCTAGAAACTTAACTCTTCGTGGGATTCAATATGTGGTGAGTTGACCAATCCCGAAGCCCAGAGTCATGAATCAATGAGAGACGTGGATCTATGTATCTACTTGGACAGATCTCGACCATGAGATATGAAGAACGTGAGAAGGTAGTTTTTCTGGGACGGGCATGGTTCAATGGTGTCATCCACGATGACTTGGACCCGTATTAAGGTGCCACATGTCACCGTGATATGGAATTTTTGTAGAACCCTTATACTTATTAGAGTGTGACACATATCACCCTTTGAGGAGGGTACATGTCACCCCTGGCCCTTGCTATGTGTCAGCCTCTGGTACGTTCATGCCTAGCCAAATTAGTGGGTGATGTAATCGGGACTCTGGAAGTCCGAGGACCCTTCGGGATCTCCTCTGATCGTTGGATCTAGACTGTATTCGACACTTTGGCGAAATCCTACTCCGAGAGATGACGAGTGTTGAGCAGGTAAACTCCCCAAATGTTGGTGATGTGATTAAACATGAACCGTAGATCTGAGGTCCCTTCGGGACATCTCTTGACTGTCAAATCTCGACCATGGTCAGCTCGATGTTGACCACTCCGAGAGAAAGGATAAATTCAAACCACGAACTCCCCGAATGCTAAAGTTATGAAGTAATTGAGGTCGTGGATTCAGGGGATATGTGGACACCCCATGACCGTAAGATCGAAGAACTTGGAAGGCGATCAGTACAGGGTGATGAGGTGTTTTAATGTCAACTAGGGTGATGTGGAACCACATACGATGTGCCACATGTCCATTGGATTTGTATGTTTCATAGACCCTATAGGCCCATTAACCCCTGACACATGTCACCCACTAGAGGGGCCACATGTCATATTTTCCCCCTTGGCACGTGTTTGACTATTTATTGGAAAGTGGAGTAGTTGAGGCCCACTTTTCCTTACCTCCATGTCGCCTCATGCAAGGAGAACCCTTCGAAAGTCTAGGATTTTGGGAGTCTGAAAGTTTGGAGCGAAGTATCATAGATATACAAAATATCGATCTCCTTCACAACTCTGCTAATCCGACGCTCCAGAGGAGTGACTGTATTGACCCTCTGGAAGTCCTGAAGCTCGGAGTTCTTGAATAAATCATGACCATTGAATTTTGGAGACAAAGGGCCACTGGTCGAGGTCCTTTGCGACTTCGCCAGTTCGGCACTACGAGGATATTTCATGACGGAGCGGGAAATATATTTGAAGCCTGAAGTTTCGTGTTAAGAACCAAACATCAATATAGCATAGAAAAACCTCAGGAAAAGTACTCAATTCCTTGAAAAAGAGATAATTGCAGATAATAAGCCTCTTCGAGGGGGCAACCTCCTTTTACCCCACTTAAATGTTCAAGTACAAGATGATTCAAAATGAAAATGTCTCCTTGGTATATATAGGAGACTAGGAGGTATAATTACAA
>ML805651.1:25794-42745 GCA_009831015.1 Picea engelmannii
TAATTACAACTAATGACCTAAAGCCGACATAAATAAAATAACATTACTAATCTAATATGCCCCAATTAAGGGGTAATAAATAACATTACTAATCTAATATGCCCCAATTAAGGGGTAATGAGCCAATATTAGGGCTTAACATTTCGAAGCCTCCTTCCAACCACAGGATTTTGGTGAGTGACGTGAGTCATTGATTCCCTCTTTTCGACGATTCAGGAATTCGATGTTCAAGAGGAATTTCGTGTAACATCGTTGAAAATCTCGAAGTTCGAAAGTTTCAAAGTCCCGAAACCTCACTAAGAAGACCTTTTAGCCCCCGATTTTCAACTTGAGGTCACGAGAAGGACTCCGCTAGCTGGTTTAGGCACATAGTGTGAGAAGTACACTTCAGGTGAACAAAAGACAAAGGTTTTCACCTTAAGGGGACCGGAAATGAACCAAGAGAAAGCAAAATTTTTGATGCTCCATCCCTTAAAAGAGAATTTAGGGACCGGGTTTGTTACAAATTGGTATCAGAGGATGGAAACAACAATTGGCTTGCTTAGGCTCGTGCACGAGTCGCTTAAAAACCCTAATTAGAGAACTTTTAGGGGTGAGACCCTATCTTACTCCATTCTTAAGAAACTTTATTCTATTGTATATGTTTTGAAAAACTTGAACTCTGTGATGTTCATAGAACTAGTAAATCATTAACTAACAGATAATGTTTTATTATCACTCAAGAAGTCAGTGAAAAACAAGAAAAGTACAACGTAAGGGATGGTGACACACCATGAGTTGGGGAAAATCTCCCACAATAGAGAGGAAGAATATGATGAGAGGAGGGTGGTGGAAACCCCTCCATATTTGGCCAAAACTGTAAGAAGCCTCATGGCAGAATTAAAGATTTGTAAGGATGACAATGAAAGGATGATAAGAGAACATGAAAACAAGATTGAAATCAATGCAGTCTTACTGCAATGTCTATCATATATAAAAACACAACTGCAACATGGTCCATCTGCCAGTCATGTGGATATGGATCATACTAAGAAAACTCTGAGTCCACCTGAGATACAAAAGCATGGTCCTGAAAGTGGCCACACCAAGAGGAGAACCTCAAGGAAGGCCCAACATGGAGCCAATAGACACTCGTCGAGAGATTACTTTGGTGAGGACATTGACAACTACAAGGAATCTTCTAGTGGTAAAACTAGTTCCCATTCCCAGACGAGAATAAAGAAGAGGAAACATTCCGAGAGCCATGACCCTGAAGAATTCAATAAGGCCAAACCACCCACCTTCGATGGAGAGATTAAGAAGGGGAAAGAATCAGAATTTTGGCTACTCAGATTGAAGAAGTACTTCAGAGTCCATGACTACTATGAAAACTTAAAGGCTCAGATAGCCATTTTCAACCTGAATGGGAAAGCTTCCATTTGGTGGGAGGACCTTAGGAATATGAAAGTAATCCCTGAGAAAGACTTTTCATGGAAACAATTTGAGAAATACTTCAAGAAGAAGTATCTGTACTTTGGCGGGAAGACCAAGGAGTTCTATGAAATCAAGTAGGGACAAATCACCATAGATGAATATATCAATTAATTTCTTGAGATGATGAGGTATGTGCCCTATATAAAGGATAAAAAAATAAATATGCAACGATTTATTAGTGGATTACCTCAGTCCTACCAGGACAAAATTGAGTTTGATGAGCCAAATACTTTAGAAGATAATATTCGAAAGGAAAGGTATTGCTATGAGAAATTCAATAATAAGATAGAACCCCATAAAGACTGGAAGAAGAAAAACAATTCAGGATTCAAGAAGAAGGGGTTTAAATCCTCAAGATTTAAGAACCATGGGAAAATATCTAGGATGAACCTCCCTACTAGAAGTGTGTATCAACAAAAATTTCCACCCCAGAGTGGAAATAAACCATTTGGAGAAGCCCCAAGTAAGACTAATAAAACAAAGAGATAACCCTTGAAATTTTGGGGTTGTGGAGAAGAATATTTGTTGAGGGACTATCCACATAGGAAACAGAGAAATAGGAGGGTCTACAACATCCAAGAAGATACCAAAATCAATGATGTGGCTAGGAGCATGCCACAAATTTATGCATCCTTGGATGATAGACAAGATGACCACTAAGCTTCAATGGTGGAGATGGAAGGTATGATTTCCAATCATCTTGTTTCCATTTTAATTGAACCTGGTTCTAATTTGAGTTATGTTTCCCCCCAAACCGTTGAGAAACGTAAATTGCAACAAGTTAAACATGTTAAATCATGGTTGGTACAACTAGCCACTAGAACCAAAATAAAAGTAACATAGGTCATACCAACATGACAATTCATTATGAATGGACTACCTACTTGAGAAACCCTAAAAATTCTCCCTTTAGGGTCTGACAACCTATTGATTAGCATGGGATGGTTGGTTTCCCATAAAACCAAGTTGGATTGTTACAATAAAAATTTGGAGTGTGAATATGGAGAAGGAAGAAGGATAATCCTACAAGTGATTCGAAATCCTGTCTCAATGAGACAAATATCAACCCTCCAAGTGAAGAAGTATTGCAGAAAAGGATGTCCCTTGTATGCAATACAAGTGTTGAACTCTGTTGATAACAACAAACCCAACTTAGAGGACCATACCATATTAAGAGAATATAAATATGTTTTTCCAGAAGAGGCTCTAGGTCTACCTCCAATAAGGGACATTGAATTTTCAATAGAGCTTGTACCAGGAGCGGTGCCAATGTCTAGAACACCCTATAGAATGAGTACACCAGATCTAATTGAGCTCAAACTATAGCTAAAAGAGATGTGGGACAAAAGCTACATTCGACCTAGTGTGTCTCCATGGGGAGCACCATCCTTGTTTGTGAAAAAGAAGGATGGCACACTCATATTGTGCATACATTATAGACAACTCAATAAGGTGACCATCAAGAACAAGTATCCCTTACCAAGGATCGATGACTTGTTAGACCAATTAAGGGGTGCAACAATCTTATCCAATATTGACTTGAGGTCTAGATACCATCAAGTCCNAAAAGGATGTCCCTTGTATGCAATACAAGTGTTGAACTCTGTTGATAACAACAAACCCAACTTAGAGGACCATACCATATTAAGAGAATATAAATATGTTTTTCCAGAAGAGGCTCTAGGTCTACCTCCAATAAGGGACATTGAATTTTCAATAGAGCTTGTACCAGGAGCGGTGCCAATGTCTAGAACACCCTATAGAATGAGTACACCAGATCTAATTGAGCTCAAACTATAGCTAAAAGAGATGTGGGACAAAAGCTACATTCGACCTAGTGTGTCTCCATGGGGAGCACCATCCTTGTTTGTGAAAAAGAAGGATGGCACACTCATATTGTGCATACATTATAGACAACTCAATAAGGTGACCATCAAGAACAAGTATCCCTTACCAAGGATCGATGACTTGTTAGACCAATTAAGGGGTGCAACAATCTTATCCAATATTGACTTGAGGTCTAGATACCATCAAGTCCGAATTAAGGATGAATACATCCACAAAACAACCTTTAGAACAATGTATGGTCACTACAAATTTGTGGTGGTGCCATTCAGTCTAACCAATGCACCAACCACTTTTATGTGCTTAATGAATAATGTATTCAATAAATTCTTAGACATATTTATATTGGTTTTCATTGATGATATCCTAATATATTCTAAGAATGTGGAAGAGCATGAATAACATCTCAAGTTAGTGCTTCAAGTACTAAGAGAACATCATCTCTATGCTAATTTTAGTAAGTGTGACTTTTTCCAAAAACAAGTCCATTACTTAGGCCAAGTTATTTCTAAAGAAGGGGTGGCAGTTGATCCTGACAAGATCAAATCCATTATGGATTTGCCTACCCCAAAGGATATATATGATACCAGATCCTTTATGGTCCTAGCAAGGCACTATAGGAGGTTCATAAAAGGATTTTCCAGGATTGGTTGCCCAATCATTTCCCTTCAAAAGAAGGGAGTTAAATTCATTTGGACAAAAAAATTTGAAGAGAGATTTCAATAGATGAAATACCTTCTAACCAATGCATTTGTGTTGAATATTGCAGACCCAAACAAGGAATTCCTTGTGTGAACAAATGCCTGCAAGGAAGGGATAGGAGGAGTCCTTATGCAAGAAGGAAATGCCATTTGCTACGAATCCAAAAAATTGAATGAGCATGGAATCAACTATGTGATCCATGATATATAATTGGATACCATAGTACACACTTTAAAAATGTGGATGAATTACCTATTAGGTAGACGGTTTGTGCTTATGACAGACCATAGTGGGTTGAGATATTTTTTTGACCAACCAAAAATCAATGCTAGGAAAGCTAAGTGGATGGCTCTACTTAGTGAGATTTATTTTGAAATCAAACATATCAAAGGAAAGGAGAATAGGGTGGTTGATTCCCTTAGTAGAATTATGAAAGTGGTTCACTTGGAAGCTATAAGCGCCAATGAATTAGACATCAAAGAGAAACTCAAAAGTGCATAAGAAACATGTGCCTTTTTCAAGACTGTGATATCATACCTAAAGCAAGATCCCACAAGGATGAAGTATGCAGGCTATCCGATGTTGAATGATGTCCTGCTAACTTACAAAGGTAGATTGTATATTCTGAATTTTGATAACTTGAAGAGGTTCATAATGGATGAGCTACACAAAATACCATATACTGGTCATCATGGTTATTAGAAAATGATCACGAACACTAGGAGACTATTTTATTGGTCTGGACTGAAAAAGGGACATATATGATTACTTAGTTAAGTGTCTAGAATGTCAACAAGTTAAGACAGAGCATTGACACCCAACAAGGATGTTACATCCCCTACCAATTCTAGAATGGAAATGGGAAATCATCTCCATGGATTTCATCACAAGGTTACCAAAATCAACCAAACAGAATGACGCCATCATGGTAGTTGTGGACAAATTGAGAAAGGTTGCTTACTTCATTCTTGTCAAGTAGACTTGCAAGGATATAGATATTGACAATGTTTTCATGAAAGAGATATTTAGACGACATGGCATGCCTAATGAAATTATATCCGACAGAGATACATAATTTACTTCAAACTTTTGGAAATCTATGTTTGACTACTATTTAGTACAACCTATCACCCTCAAACTGATGGATAGACAGAATGGGTAAACCAGTTATTAAAGGACATGTTAAGGATGAATGTAATGCATCAGCCTAAGAAGTGGGAAGACTACCTACTAGTTTTAGAGTTTGCCTACAACAATAGCTATCAAGAGTCATTAAAAATGAGCCCTTTTGAATCCCTCTATGGAAGACAATGCAAGATTCCAATCAGCTGGAATAATCCAGTAGATAGAATTAAAATCGAGCCAGACATGTTGAATGAAATGGAACAACACGTAATTCAGATAAAGCAAAATCTGAAAATAGTTCAGGATAAACAAGAAATTTATGCATAGAGAAAGAGGACTCCTAGAGAGTTCAAAATAGGGGATCATGTGTATCTCCGAGTTAGGCCCAGGAAAAGTTTTGTGAGGATGGGATCTTGTGCCAAGATGGTACCTTGGTATTGTGGACCCTTTGACATTTTGGATAGAGTGGGACATGTGTTCTATAGGATAACACTCCCTCCCATAGTGAAGGCACATGATGTTTTCCATGTTTCACTATTAAAGAAATATTTACATGATTCTAATCATATAATTGAATGATATGTGATTCAAGTGGAACCAGAGGGAGAATTCCTTCCAGAACCTCAATGAATAATAGAATGGAAGGAGACCCCACTCAGGAACATAACCATTGCACAGGTCAAGGTGCAGTGGAAACACTTTGGCCCAGATGAGGCCACATGGGAAATGGAGGATGCCATGAGACAAACATATCCATTTTTTTTTACTTATGTACACACAGAGCACATCGACAGATAGAAAATCGAGGACGATGTTCCTTTAATGGGAGGGATTGTAACACCCTATTTTCCCCAGTCTGTAAATATATCTATAACTTTCCAAGAAACTATGGTAGACTAAATATGTGTGAATGTCTGATTTGATGAACCTTTGTATAAAAATTCAATGTATGCATTTTATGATTTCAATAGAAAGTGGATAGGTGTTGCATAACTACTGAAATGCCCAATTTGCTAATATGGACGATGGATGTTATGAGATATATGGTGAGGGGAACCAAAAATGGTTGAGATGACCCCCACCAAACTAGTACCTTACTTGATTTAATGACTCAAAACAATCCCCTGACCTAGATTTGAATTACCAGTCAGAGTGGTAGATGGAAGAGTCCTCCTCAAGAGTTAATGGGGAGATGGGGTGTAGTAACCCTCTGTAATACTTCCATACCTGACCATGAGTTGGGGATTCAGACCCACGCAAACCTGCTAAGAAAAGCAGGAAATAGGTAATTCACAAGCAGAGGCAAAGGGGTGAAGAGGATATTTGCGAAGAGAGTAGAGTGGAGAAAACGAAATCCAGAAGGGAAAAGAGCATTGTTCATCTTTCGAATTGAAAGGAATATTGAGAATCAAAGTTCGTTCTGGATGTAAGAATCCATGGGAAAGTTTTATATGCAATCTAATAAACAAGGTTGATGAGTGACTATGAAAGTCCTCGTGTAGTCCTCCTTGCTTGGTATAGAGAGATACTCGGTTTCCAAGACCCTATGGGAGGAGGAGAGTAAACTCCATCCTCGACTGTAAATGAGAAAGAGATAGAGTCTATCTCAGAGAATCATGGTCCAAATCAGGGGTGGCCAACGGTAAATCCATCAGGAGTGGTTGTGCCTATGGTTGGGTGGAAACAGGCACCCCTTTCAGTAGTTGCTTCACAGTTTCCAGTTTCTAATAAGTATTTTTATACTTTGTGTAATGCAATGGATGTGATGGTTGAATGTCTGTGTTTTTGGTTAAGTTTTACAATATTTGAACAATTATTAGAAATTCTATTTTTCCTCTGTGAACTGTTATATTTACATGACCTTCTATTTACCTTAGCCTGGCCACTAGAGAATTATGGAATGTGAGTCTGCAAGAGAGTCAGGGTAGGATTGGATGAAATGTTTAAATCCTATCGACCGTTTGAGTTTACCTTAGCGGGAGTGTCAAGTTTAAACTTTGTGGAAGCAGGGTGTTTCCATCAGACCTTTCACCCATGTGACAAGTTCAAACTCTATGGAAGAAGGACATTTCCTTCAGACCTTTCACCCATGTGACGAAGGGCTCAGGCCCACGAACTTAATTAAATTTAAGCTAAAAGTTGAGTGTATCCCCCCTGAACCTCGATATGATTCCACATGCCCCAGGGTTGGAAACTCCTCGTTAAGCTCGAAAAAAGGGAAGCTACTTTGGCTTCGAAACACGGGGAATTCAAAATTTTGGGAAATATGACTTCACAACCCTCGAAAACAGTCGAAGACCAGAGTCATGAATGGATGAGGGTCGTAGATTTGGGAATCCATCGGAGATATCTCTCTCTACCATTAGATCAAGCCTAGTCAGGGGGGGGGAGTGATAATCACTTCGATGAAGTTCGACTTCGGGAAAATAGGGGTGTTCTAATGTTGAAACTCTCAAACGTCGGAGTCGAAAAGCTATCCTGGACCATTGGGAGTAAAGGGGAGCATGTCCACTGATCAACGGTCATCCAAAAGTTTAGTTATTCAGTGGTATCAAAGTGTAAACACAAGAACACGTGAGTTTACCTGAAGCTCTACAATCCAGATTAAATCTTGGCCATGGACGTTAGGTACATGTGACGATATATCGAGAATGGTTCGGAGTTCAGAGCTCCAGGAGAAAGCTGGGAGATTACACGCAAAACTCTCGAATGTCAAATTTACAAAGTGACATGGATCATCAATCCTTCGGTCCTTCGAGATCCTTCCCAACCATAAATCTAAAGACTCCGTTAAGAACCTCTCTTAACTTACCAACCAACTAGGACACGTCATGGAGAGACACATGAATTCCTCTTGTCTCCTGTCAAATGTCGTTTGTTAGACCAGATTCGTTGGATGAGATTCTACGTGGCGCCAGATCCTATAGTTCAGAGACTCGACACTCCAGAGGATTTTGACCAAGAGTATTACAAGTGTGAAGGCTCCTGAAGTTGCGAACGATGAAGTAAATCTCCACCGTTGAAAGGTAGAGGACATGTGGTGCCAGATATTATAGTCTGGAGACTTAGCCCTCTGGGGGATTCGAGATGTGGTGATTTGACCAACCCTGAAGCCCAGAGTCACGAATCAACGAGTTTTGGATCTATGGATCTACATGGACATATCTCTATCGTGATATCTTAAGAATGCGAGAAGGATGACGTCATCCCAGGTGACGTGGACCCACATTAAGGTGCCACATATCATCAAGATATGGAAATTTTGAAAACCCCTTATACCTACTAGAGTGTGACACATGTCACCCTCTAAGGAGGGTATGTGTCACCCCTGGCCCTTGCTACGTGTCATCCTCTGGTACGTGAACTCCTGGCCAAAGTGGTGGGTGATGTAACCAAAACTTCGGAAGTCCAAGGACCCTTCGAGCTCTCCTCTAATCGTTGGATCTAGACTGTATTCGACACTTCGTCAAATTCCTACTCCAAGAGATGAGGAGTGTGGAGCACGTAAACTCCATGAATGTCGGAGTTGTGATTAAACGTGAACCGTAGATCCGAGGACCCTTCAGGATCTTTCCTGACCGTTAGATCTCGACCAAGGTCAACCTGACGTCGACCACTCCGGGAGAAATGAGGAATTCATGCCACGAACTCCTTGAATGTTGAAGTTAAGAAGTAATAGAGGCCATGGATTAAGGGTTTATGTGGACACCCTGTGATTGTAAGATCGAACAACTTGGAAGGTGATTAGTCCGAGGTGATGAGGTGTGTTGATGTTAGTCAAGGTGACATGGACCCATGTATGACGTTCCACGTTTCCACTAGATTTGTATGTTTCATAGACCCTATAGGCCCATTAACCCTTGACATGTTTCACCCACTAGAGGGGCCACATGTCATCGTTTCCCCCTTGGCATGTGTTCGACAGTTTATTGGCAAGTGGAATAGTTGGGGCCCACCTATCCTTACCTCTGTGTTGCCTCATGCAAGGAGAACCCTTCAGTAGTCTTGGATTCTGGGAGTCCAGAAGTTCAGAGCGAAGTATCATAGATTTGCAAAAAGACCTGAAGGTCGGGGCCACACGGAGCAATCTCAAGCTCCTTTGCAACTTTTCTAGTCCGACACTCTGGAGGAGTGAGTACACTCGTCAAAGCATAACACGGATCTGATACTACTTGTCAAAGAACAACTCGGATACCACTTGTCAGCAAATGAGAGACACTTCCACACTAAACCTAACAGAGGAGAAGAAGAATTTAATCAAGAACGTAAATGTCAAAATAATCACACAATACATAGCGATTTTACCTTGGAAACCCAAACTGGGAAAACCAACATTCCTTGAGCATTTTTCTGTCTTATTGTCTTATTCAATCTGAATAAAAGGTTACATGTGTAACCTTGGTCCACACCTAAGACAAAATCGACATCATACCGTCTTTCCTGCACAAGAACAACCCTGTAGCTAATCTGACTTACATCTTCATGACCAACAACCTACATCTAAATATTTCTCTAAAGACTGGCTCTCCTACGATTTATTCATTATCCTTTATGGCCTTACAACACACCTCTTTATAGGTTTTACAACAGGAAAAACTTGAAATACTTGGCACCCAAAATTGGTTACAGATCCATGCAGTGGCTACAAATCCCGTGAATCTGAGGATTCTGTTACTTCGACTCCAAGTCATATTACCAGTTGACTACCAGTCGAACTTCATTCGATCTTTAGTTGGTCACCACATGTTTGCCTGTCAACCTCATGTTGGTTTACCTCTTCGATTTGTTATCGATTCCTTTACCATGTTGAACTGCCTCGACCTTCGACTTTGAATTTGCCGGTTCGACTCACCTCGGCCTCCAACTTGCTATCGATTGACCTCGACTTCGACCTTCAGTCGATTCACCTCAACTAGACTTTCACTGCAAAGAATATAACAACCCAACATACGTTTTATTTGAAATTAAAATATTTTAATAGGAGCATTTCCATTCACCAACACGTTTGATGTCTTAGCTATGTCAGATTTAGCTTTGACATGACTAGCCAAGTGGTTTGAGCTGCAAAAATACATTTTCACATTATTTTTAAATAGGTTGCACAAATCCTTTGTGGATGAAATACAGACATGTAGATCTCTCATAATAATGATAATAATAATAATAATAGTGAATTTCACATTTTTTATTTATTTTATTTTGACATATATTATAATTTTGAAATACAAAGGTCTTACATTACTACTATATAACTTTTTATCACATTACACAATTTTTTAAATTAATATTATATATTGCACTACTTTAAATCTACATTCAGAAATAAATTTTGAATAACAAATAAAATTATTTAGTGCAAATTTATATAACCAAATTCAAACAAAAAAAAATCCATTTCATATAATATAACAGTTAAACAATGCTACAAGAACATATAATGGCCTCGTATCTCATGGTCTCGTATCCAACGGTCTTGTTTATATCGTGATGATGTCAGGACTTTTAAAAAACACGCTCCTTATTTATGGCGTTATGAAGAACAGAATTATGATAGGAGTTACTCTTTCTTTAAAAAAAAAAAACCAACACTTCTTATCGTTTGAAAAACAAGAGAGTGATGAACCAACACTTCTTTAGCGCTTACCTATAAATGGATCTACTAGTTAGGATCTTCTTTTAGCGCTTACTAATAGTTAGGATCTATTAGTTAGGATGCATAGGATCTAGATATGCTCGAGCTCAAACTGGGTAATGAACTGCTTTCGCATAGCTACTGTCTCAGCTTTTGTACTTGTTTAATTTGAATCTATAAATGAAACTTGTACCTTTATTCTTCTTGACACAAGCTTATTGTCTCCCTAGGACTAGGCCCTCTGGCCCGACACTCATGTTCCTTGTACTTGAACGAGTTTTCCAAGGGTATAGTTCACTCCCTCTAGGGATGGATCTCCCGCTATGGAATAATAAATATGGTGTCTTAAACTACTCACTTTGAAACTAGTAGAGATGGTTCAACTTCATTAATGGGCATTGGGTAATCCAAGTCAACCATCTCTAGAACTAGCTCAAATACGAGTACATAGACTCGCTTCTTTCATTTGTATCCCTTTTATGCTTTTCCATCCATAAGGTTTCATCCACGAATTTCTTTATGGGGATTCCTTTAGCGATATATCATTATTAGTAGGTGTGGGATTACCTGAGTCATCAATCAGCGACTAGATCTGTTCTTGGAAAAACGTGTACGTCACGTGGATATGCATCCCGATCTAGAATTGGAATTGGAATAGAGATTGACATGGGATATATAGTGCGACAAGGATACTAGCTTTTGAACATATGCTTAATCCATTACTAAAGGGTGTAGATATGAATCTTCTATTGTTAGTAAAACTATGCCCTTCTGATGCTTTCTTGGTGGCTCGTTCTAGCTATGATGCTACTACGGGTGAACCTTAAACAATTAGCTTTGGAACTGAAGGATCTTAAACAAATATAGCAATCAATGTAAGTAATATCATGGAGTTACTTCACCTCTTCATGGTTGTATGTGATATCAATTATGTGTAAATGTTTACATAGAGCTATACCTCATCATGCTTAACTATTAGTATAACACCTTATTAGCAATGGTTCAATGGTTTGATTCTAGTAAGTTACATGATTATAGTAATCAAATTCAAGAGAGTTATTATGACCTTGAATATGTAGTGTATCATCATTGTATATGTTAACTATGATAGTGTAAGTACTAACCTCAATGATTTTATTACAAATAGTCATAACCCTTACATGTCGATCTTTTGGTTATGTATTAATCTTTTATGGTGATAAGACTCTTCTCAATATGATAGAGTACTAATGTAATAGCAGTATAACACTACCTTTGTGTATTCATTACAGATAATACATACCTTGTTACATATCACTGTTCCAATCATAGAGCTAAGTATACCTCCATATTATGTGCATATTTTACCTAATATGTGTCTTTATATACCATTTTTAATATGTTGTAATCACTAGTAGGTGAATTATATCAAATACCATATGTGGGATAAGCAATCATATTGGTTTCATACTAATCAAGTTTATACCTGTAACTAATGGTGATAAGAATGATTAGCTTACTAGTAATAATGAAACATGAGTAATCGAATGAATATGGAAACATAACCCACTACTAATATGATGCTTACTTAAGTAGCTACTTATATCACAGTTAACTTATAGATTATGCTTACTCTATCATCTTAATCAAAGCTCTATGATTTATTGTGTTTATTTGATTGTCATTCCTATATATGGAGTTCTTTGTTCTTCCTTGTATCACAACTTACAACTTTTTCAGCCATAAGATACATTGTACTCATATAGGAAGAATAGGCAATGAGTATGACCACCCTTATATCCTCATCTAGTGTAAGTAGTATCATTGTTAAACGCTTTAGCACTAAGGGCTTATCACGATTCTATGGGTATAATAGGAACTAGTAACTCCATTCTGCTTAACATAGTGTTTTATCTATTCCAGCTTAAGTAATACCATATGTTTGTGTAATCATTACTCTGCTATGCTTGGTTACCATAAGTATAAGGAATAACATAATCAATAGGGTTAATGTATGTAATAAGCATATTCCATGTATTTACTTGCTATGCAAAACTAATCCCATTGTTCATGTATTAGCATAATAACCTTTGTGATTAAATATCACTAGCTATTATATTTGACATAATAGATCAAGAAATACCATTGTAAGTTATATTGGTATGCCAAAGACTATCATTCTATACATTTCAGTGAGCTTCCTAATCAATCAATGGGATAAGTAGAACCATATCACACCAAGATGTAATCTAAGATAATATAGAGAAGCTTAATCAATACAATCTAAGTAATATCATAAGTATTTCCATAATGATTACATACTTTATAATGAAGTTGTAACCAATAATGGTAGTAATTAGATCTTACTTATTCAATGGGAATGGAACTAAGTAGATTCACATGATGAACTTATGGTATAGGGTAAAGATGGACTTCGCTCGTAGTGATCAGTACACACATGGTCTTGTATTAGTAACATGATGATAACAAGTATGTGGTATTAGATCATATGCCCAAAACGGATAGGAAAATCTTAATGAGTAAATTATACATATAGAATCATTTTTGAAAGAGTTATATATAACCCTTATGTTAGTTATGCAAATACAGGTAGTTGTTATGTATTCAAGCTCCTGCATTACATTTCTTTACATTATTGATCTCTATAATGGTAAAGTTCAATGGAGTTACTAGTCTAGTTTTTCACATATTCTAGCTAGTGTAAGATATGAAATCCTTAGTAATGATAGTTGACTATGCTATAAAATATGATTACAATGGTTGTAAGTATGGTATTGAGCTAAGATATGATGTGCTTGGAATGGTTAGCTTACTCATATATGTAATTATGCATTTCTGATTATTTCATTTGATAATGATGCTATTATATATGTGATTATTCATTTCTTCCCTCGTTGACAAACTTGATTGTCTTGATTAACCCTTTCTCATTTTCACCTGATGATCCTGAACCCCTAAAAGAAAGGGTTGATCAGGCCTTGATTGGGTCATACATTTATCATAGTGAAGGGAAGCTAGGACTAGCGGATATGTTGTAGGGGTGCTTACTCAAATGTTTCTAGCTTTGTTGTCTACACACTAGTTTCCTTTACTACTTAATCCCGAACTATGGGCTTTCAAAATGGAATGGGTGCTAGGAAAGCTATCGCTTCCTCTACAATGTAACCTAGGGTTGAGACCGAGAAAAATGATATAGACCTTTACTAAGATTGTACAAGAGTATATGCTATGTCTTTACAGTTTGGAAGGAATGCCATCTTCACTTCCTCGTGGTTCCCCTTTAATGCTTGGATCGACATAATATGGATATGCAATTGAATAATCTATTGGAGGCTCCACTTTTGGATATAGAACCATACAAGGGAAAGATGCAACTAGCATCGTAACTGCTTCTCGGTAAACTTAACCACAGGGAAACATAAGTTATTTCAAACAATTTTTCTCACCCCCTAACCAAAGAGGAACATACCCACAAGGTGCTTTTACTCGATTTTAACCTCCAACTGGATTTGGAACCACTTTAACTAGATCTGTATTTGGAGGATCTAAAACATGCTTCGTGCATGGGTCTTGATATCTATCTAGACATTGAAGGGATGTTGCAAAGTAAACTCACTCAGTTAACTGCATCTAGGTCTTAGGAATGTAGGTTGATGTCAATGGACCTATGAATTAGTTTGGTTCAATGAACTATTTTAGTGGACCAATATCAATTTACTTGTATGGATGAAATGTTAGGTAAGCTAGCACTGGCATGGAAACTGAGCGATATTCAATATTATAAAAAGGGAAGTGAGACATGGTCAAACGAAAAATTCACTGCTTCTTATTTCTGTCTCTACAACCTATCAAATGGATCTATATACATTCTTCATGCACGGTGCAAGGTACTCCACTCGCTATGGATTGACTTACTCCCTATCAAAGTATTAGGCTCTACCTATAAGGGGATCTTTGTATGCACTTATTTTGGATCGCTTGTGTGTCTCATATTTAATTGCTTGAAGGGGAAATAAATATTTTTTCTTTGTGCATGGGTGAGGAATATGCAGAGTCACATTGGTTCCTCTACAACACTATATGAAATATGTGAAAAACCACATATGTCACCTATTTGGTAGTGTTCAAAACCATACTGGGAGAAGAGAATTGAAATGGTATATGAAGTGTAAACATAGTTCTCCCACTCTACATGGAGTGACTTTGGTTCAGTTGGGAGTAGACTTAATGAAGGAGTTTAAAAATCCAAAGTCGGGATAGTAGAGCATTTCAGAATTACAAAGAAAAAAAATTGGTTTTTGATAACCTGTCTGGAATTATGACCAGTGGTTTCGAGATCTTGTGAGTCGATTGAGTTGCACCATCCAATAGGTGCAACATAAGGAATTATTTATTAGCATACTATTATCTCATCTACAAACATCGTTGTTGCAATAACGATTGTTTACGTAATGAGAATCTTTGGAATTCGTAATGTGAATCGATTCTATTAGTGTACTAGCTGAAGAATTGATTACATGGTTAGCTCTAAGTTTGACATAGTTCCAATATCAGTTAACAACTCTATTGGAGAAGATTCAATAGTTGGAAAAGGTAATGTGGAGTGCAAGAGAAAAAATTTGGTGTACGTTGTCCATTTGTGGAATGGTTTCCCCATGTTCCAGAGATATACCACTATGGTTTTGAACCCATTTTTCTGTTAAATATGCCAAAATCCAGGTCATAATACCCACCATTTCCCACTATTGCAGAAGCATAGTATCATTGTAGTGGTGATTGAGAAGATTCAAATGAGTAAGTCGATTATGTTGTTGATCGAGTTGGTTCAGTAGTTTCTTTCAATTCTACAAATGATTATGCTTTTTATTCTTCCACAATTGAGACTTTGAATTCAATTGAAGATAAAGGAGCAACGATAGAGGCAGGGGGTATAAGTAAAATCAGAAGATCCAACACTAACATCCTTACCCGTTCCAACATCCCTTAGCATAGGTGTAGATTTGAATTACCAGTCAGAGTTCTAGATGGAAGAGTCCTCCTCAAGAGTTAATGGGGAGATGGGGTGTAGTAACCCTCTGTAATACTTCCATACCTAACCATGAGTTGGGGATTCAGACCCACGCAAACCTGCTAAGAAAAGCAAGAAATAGGTAATTCACAAGCAGAGGCGAAGGGGTGAAGAGGATATTTGCGAAGAGAGTAGAGTAGAGAAAACGAAATTCAGAAGGGAAAAGAGCATTGTTCAGCTCTGGAATTGAAAGGAATATTGAGAAGTAAAGTTCATTCTGGATGTAAGAATCCATGGGAAAGTTTTTGATGCAAGCTAATAAACAAGGTTGATGAGTGACTATGAAAGTCCTCGTGTAGTCCTCCTTGCTTGGTATAGAGAGATAATCGGTTTCCAATACCCTATGGGAGGAGGAGAGTAAACTCCGTCCTCGACTGTCAATGAGAAAGAAGATAGAGTCTGTCTCAGAGCATCATGGTCTAGCTCAGGGGTGGCCAACGGTAAATCCATCAGGAGTGGTTGTGCCTATGGTTGGGTGGAAACATGCATCCCTTTCAGCAGTTGCTTCACAGTTTCCAATTTCTAATAAGTATTTTTATACTTTGTGTAATGCAATGGATGTGATGATTGAATGTTTGTGTTTGTGGTTAAGTTTTACAGTATTTGAACAATTATTAGAAATTCTCTTTTTCCTCTCTGAACTGTTATATTTACGTGACCTTCTATTTACCTCAGCCTGGCCACTAGAGAATTATGGAATGTGAGTCTACAAGAGAGTTAGGGTAGGATTGGATGAAATGTTCAAATCCTGTCGACCTTTTGAGTTTACCTTAACGGGAATGTCAAGTTTAAACTATGTGGAAGCAGGGTGTTTCCATCAGACCTTTCACCCATGTGACAAGTTCAAACTCTATGGAAGAAGGAAATTTCCTTTAGACCTTTCACCCATGTGACGAAGGGCTCAGGCCCACGACCTTAATTAAATCTCGGCTAAAAGTTGAGTGTATCCCCCCTGAACCTCGATATGATTCCACATGCCCCAGGGTTGGAAACTCCTCATTAAGCTCGAAAGAAGGGAAGCTACTTTGGCTTCAGAACATGGGGAATTCAAAATTTTGGGAAATATGACTTCACAACCCTCGAAAATAGTCGAAGACCAAAGTCAT
>ML805651.1:42880-53753 GCA_009831015.1 Picea engelmannii
TGAAGTTCGACTTGGGGAAAATAGGGGTGTTCTAATGTTGAAACTCTCAAACGTTGGAGTCAAAAAGATAACCTGGAGCATTGGGAGTAAAGGGGGGCATGTCCACTGGTCAACGGTCATCCGAAAGTTTAGTTATTCAGTGGTATCAAAGTGTAAACACAAGAACACATGAGTTTACTTGAAGCTCTACAATCGAGATTAAATCTTGGCCATAGACATTAGGTACATGTGGCGATATATCGAGCATGGTTCGGAGTTCAGAGCTCTAGGAGAAAGCTGGGAGATTACACGCAAAACTCCCGAATGTCGAATTTACAAAGCGACATGGATCATCAATCCTTGGGTCCTTCGAGATCCTTCCCAACCATCAATCTAAAGACTCCATTAAGAACCTCTCTTAACTTCCCAACCAAGTAGGACATGTCGTGGAGAGACACATGACTTCTTCTTGTCTCCTGTCAAATGTCGTTTGTTAGACCAGATTCGTTGGATGAGATTCTACGTGGCGCCAGATCCTATAGTTCAGAGACTCGACACTCCAGAGGAATTTGACCAAGAGTATTACAAGTGTGAAGACTCTTGAAGTTGCGAACGGTGAAGTAAATCTCCACAGTTGAAAGGTAGAGGACATGTGGTGCCAGATATTATAGTCTCGAGACTTAGCCTAGAGTCACGAATCAACGGGAGTTGTGGATATATGGATATACGTGGACATTTCTCTATTGTGAGATCTTAAGAACGCGAGAAGGATGACATGGACCCGCATTAAGGTGCCACATATCATCGAGATATGGACGTTTTGAAAACCCCTTATACCTACTAGAGTGTGACACATGTCACCCTCTAAGGAGGGTATGTGTCACCCCTGGCCCTTGCTACATGTCATCCTCTGGTACGTGAACTCCTGGCCAAAGTGGTGGGTGATGTAACCGAAACTTCGCAAGTCCAAGGACCCTTCGAGCTCTCCTCTAATCGTTGGATCTAGACCGTATTTGACACTTCGTCAAATTCCTACTCCAAGAGCTGAGGAGTGTGGAGCGCGTAAACTCCACGAATGTCGGAGTTGCGATTAAACGTGAACCATAGATCCGAGGACCCTTCAGGATCTTTCCTGACCGTTAGATCTCGACCATGGTCAACCTAACGTCGACCACTCCGGGAGAAAGAAGGAATTCATGCCACAAACTCCTTGAATGCTGAAGTTAAGAAGTAATAAAGGCCATGGATTAAGGGGTTATGTGGACACCCTGTGACTGTAAGATCAAAGAACTTGGAAGGAGATCAGTCCGGGGTGATGAGGTGTGTTGATGTCAGTTAAGGTGACATGGACCCATGTATGATGTGCCATGTTTCCACTGGATTTGTATGTTTCATAGACCCTATAGGCCCGTTAACCCTTGACATGTTTCACCCACTAGAGGGGCCACGTGTCATCATTTCACCCTTGGCATGTGTTCGACAGTTTATTGGCAAGTGGAGTAGTTGGGGCCCACCTGTCCTTACCTCTGTGCTGCCTCGTGCAAGGAGAACCCTTCAGTAGTCTTGGATTCTGGGAGTCCAGAAGTTCAGAGCGAAGTATCATAGATTTGCGAAAAGACCCGAAGGTTGGGGTTACACGGAGCAATCTCAAGCTCCTACACAACTTTGCTAGTCCAACACTACGGAGGAGTGAGTATATTAACCCTCTGGAATTCTTAAAGTTCAGATTTCTGGAATAGATCATGACCATTGATTGTTGGAGACACAATGCCACTAGTCGAGGTCCTTCGCGACTTCTCTAGTTCGACACTCCAGGGATATTGCATGAAGGAACGAGAAATATCTCCAAAGCCTGTTCAGTTCTGAAGCCTCCTTCCAATCGTAGGATTTTGGTGAGTGACATGAGTCGTTGATTCCTTCTGTTGTTCGACGATCTAGGAATTCAACGTTCGGGAGGAACATTGTGCAACACCGTTGGAACTCCAGAAGTATGGAAGTTTTGAAGTCTTGAAACCTCACTAAGAAGACCTTTTGGCCCTCGGTTTTCAACCCCCAAGGTCATGAGAAGGACTCCGCTAGCTAGTTTAGTCACATAGTGTGAGAATTACACTTCAGGTGAACATAAGACATAGGTTTTCACCTTAAGGGGACTGAAAATAAATCGAGAGAAAGAGAAAATTTGGATGCCCCATCCCTTAAAAGAGAATTCAGGGATCAGGTGTGTTACATCCTCCCATCCTATAGTATCTGTCAAATTCTTCCTCATTCGAAAATTTTGGTTGTCGGGTCATCCCCCAAGAACACATCACCTCCATCATATCGTTCATACCTGCAAAACCATTCTCTATGTGGTGTCATATGATAGGATTCTCCTTATTCGATCAACCAAACACCGTGATCCGACTGTGTACTGTTCGATGTCAAGTACACATCACCTTCCTTATCCGGGGTTTTCTTTCTCTCAGTCGACTGCTTCTCACCGGATTCCGTACTGAATTTCATCTCCCTTGACTTATAATCCTTTTTGTAATGCCCAACTTTACCTCTTTTCCAACATCTTCTTGTAGAATGAATCAAGGATTTAGATGTACCCTTTGACTTAGACTTTATACCGAAGAATTTTCCTTTATCTCTTTCAATCATTTGACCTCTCACCACTAAATCATCTTTGGTAGATCCTTCCATGATATTTCTTCTCGTTTCTTCTGAAAACAGAGCAACAACCACGTCTTCTAGCTCTAGTGTGGTTGTATTACTCCCTAAAGCCACAACTAAGCTATCCCAAGAGTATGGAAAAGAGCATAATATTCTTATACACTTCTCCCCCTCAATGATTTTAATATCCACATACGATAACTGGCTTAAAATGGTATGACATGGATTTAAATGCTCAGTCATCGAACTACCATCACTCATTCTCAGAAGATATAGTTTCTTTCTGAGAAACAAGTTGTTTACCAGATATTTCGACTGGTATAAGATTCCCAACTTGTCCCACAATTTATTGGTCGAATATTCACCTAAGACATTCAACAGTACCGAATCTGCAAGACAATGACAAATCATACTTCTTTCTCTTCTTTCATTTTTCTCCCATTCTTCCGTCGACATGCCTGTTGGTTGGGTACCTGGACAGATCGTTGTCCATTATTCTTGATATACAAGAAGATCTTCCATTTTAAGCTTCCAAAGTTCAAAATTCCGGCCATTGAATTTTTCTATCTCTATTCTTGAACTACTCGCCATTCTTTACCACAAGATTTAACACAATTAAGACTTACAACTCTTACTGTACCTAGGGTTTATTTCTCAGATTCAAGATTGGTAAATCAAGATCTGATACACTCGTTAAAGCATAACACGGCTCTGATACTACTTGTCAAAGAACAACTCTGATACCACTTGTCAGCAAATGAGAGACACTTCCACACTAAACCTAGCAGAGGAGAAGAAGAATTTAATCAAGAACGTAAATGTCAAAATAATCACACAATACATAGAGATTTTACCTTGGAAACCCAAACTGGGAAAACCAACATTCCTTGAGCGTTTTTCTGTCTTATTGTCTTATTCAATCTGAATAAAAGGTTACATGTCTAACCTTGGTCCACACCTAAGACAAAATCGACATCATACCGTCTTTCCTGCACAAGAACAACCCTGTAGCTAATCTGACTCACATCTTCATGACCAACAACCTACATCTAAATATTTCTCTAAAGACTGACTATCCTACGATTTATTCATTATCCTTTATGGCCTTACAACACACCTCTTTATAGGATTTACAACAGGAAAAACTCGAAAGACTTGGCACCCAAAATTGGTTACAGATCCATGCAGTGGCTACAAATCTCGTGAATCTCAGGATTCTGTTACGTCGACTCCAAGTCATATTACCAGTTGACTACCAGTCAAACTTCATTTGGTCTTTAGTTGGTCGCCACATGTCTTCCTGTCAACCTCATGTTGGTTGACCTCTTCGATTTGTTATAGATTCCTTTACCATGTTGAACTGCCTCGACCTTCGACTTCGAATTTGCTGTTTCAACTCACCTCGACCTCCAACTTGCTATCGATTGACCTCGACTTCGACCTTCAGTCGATTCACCTCGACTAGACTTTCACTGCAAAGAATATAACAACCCAACATACGTTTTATTTGAAATTAAAATATTTTAATAGGAGCATTTCCATTCACCAACATGTTTGATGACTTAGCTATATCAGATTTAGCTTTGACATGACTAGCCAAGTGGTTTGAGCTGCAAAAATAACAAAACCTTCATTTTTCTTAATCATTTTCAATATATACATTTTCACATTATTTTTAAATAGGTTGCACAAATCCATTGTGGATAAAATACAGACATGTAGATCTCAATCAGACAATAATAATGATAATAATAATAATAGTGAATTTCACATTATTTATTTATTTTATTTTGACATATATTATAATTTTGAAATACAAAGGTCTTACATTACTACTATATAACCTTTTATCACCTTACACAATTTTTTTAAATAATATTATATAAGATAATGGCCTCGTATCTCATGGTCTCGTATCCCACGGTCTTGTTTATATCGTGATGATGTCAGGACTTTTAAAAAACACGCTCCTTATTTATGGCGTTATGAAGAACAGAATTATGAGAAGAGTTACTCTTTCTTTTAAAAAAAAAAAAAAACAGTTTGAAAAACAAAATAGTGATGAATATTTTGAAGGAGAGGTTACCGTAACACAAAACAGAACGTCACATTCACAAAATGAGATCACCATAACACAAAATAGAACGTGACATTCACAAAATCAACTGCAGAAATGAAAAAAAAAAACAGTTTTATGTTGCAGCAACCTTGCAAGCTTGCTTTTTCTTCGGTCATTCCAACCTTTATTTCTTCCTAATACCTACTGCATATGTATACTAAATATGATCTCAACCTCTTTCTCTTCCTCTTCCATTCGCATTCTACTTTTGAACGATGTTCATTCCTTCGGTCTCCTTCGGCCCCCTCATAAACACTTCATCCTTCTGCGCCTCAAACACTTTCTTCAGTACCTGTAGCTTCTCGTTCATAGCAACTGCCAGAACAACGTCCATAATCTCCGTCATTACAGAATTCTTCCCTGAAAACCCATTCAACAATGTAACAATATATCATTCCCGGTCTCCTTATATGGTCTGTAAACAATATTCGTTCATTCCAAATGAGAAGATTACCTGTGAGCATGATGAGTTCGCTATATTCATTATTGATAAGGAAAGTTAGGACATCAAATCCTTCATTAGAATACGAGAGTTCAGCAGCTGGACGGCCTGCAGGAACAATAAATACGTCTCCCGCACTTACTTCGCCCTCTACTCTTCTGTATGCCTTCACTTCACTTTCGCTTTCACCGGCTGCTTCTGCCACCGGGATTACGATCTCCACTCTTCCCCGCCCTTTTAATACCACTGACACCGAACTGGAACGGCTGCTCCAGTGCGGACCTGTCATCGCTCCCTGCAATAACATTCAAGATTTCCAATTACATACATAATAGAAACCATAAAATTGTTGAAAAATCATTGATATCGGACTCAAACTCACGCTTTCGTGTCTTGTATATCCAACCGCCAGGTCTTGTCTTCCCAATGGAGGATATGACTCCGAATCGGCTTTAATGTAATATCCATACTCATTAAAGAAATCGGGCGTCTTAGTATGCAGATTGAAAGGCTTCTCCGGCCCCTCAGAGCTGCCTGGATGCTTCTTCGCTGCCCATGGCCATGACAGGAACTGATCATTCCTCTGCTGTCTGCCCAGAGAAATTATGGAACCTCTCTCCTGCTTGCTGAACAATTTTTCAACTTCTCGGATGTCCATCTGATCAAAATCAACAACATAAATTATCAATCATCCATTAATCACTCTACTGACACAGACTCATCTTAATCTTAATCTTAATCTCTCTAACAACACAGACTCATCTTAATCCCAAATCTGTTATATGCCAGGTTCGTTGGCCTGTCAATCTCAATGTATTTCCCGATTCATGAATCACGTATCACCAATGATATACCCCACACACCGGTCTACAAAAACCAAACAAGGATCTTAATTTCCTTAGCAGAAATCTCAATGCCTAAGGTAACTTACATCGAATCCTGCTGCTAGAGTTTCTCGTCTGAAACCAGAGAACACAGTAGGTGGGTTTTGCCCTCCTCCAACATAATACGTCTGCCACACCAGAAAGATCCTAACACAGTTACTCCCAACTCAAATGATGAAACAAATACTGAAAACCAATCATAAAAGCAATTATAACCATTTCATCTAATCTAGCTTACACACCGACCTCATGATGTCGATCGGGACTCGTAGGATTTTCATTGTACAATAGACTGATGATACTGAGGCTCTGGTTTTTGTCAGTGTTAATCACATAGAACGGTTCGCCCTCGGGAACGAAATAAATCTGCCCAGTTTCCAGTTCTTGCTCGATCAATTTCCCGTTGTATACCCACCCAATTATTCCTTTCCCTGTATATCAACAAATTGATCGAATCATATTAAAGCTAGAGCGTTAATATAAAATGCTATCAAACTACATTACTGGAACTTTTTTTTCTGTTACAGACCTTCATAGGCATACATATACCAACGTGCATCCATGTATTGAGGAAGCATGATAGAGTTGGGATCCATTTCGATGAAACTGACTTCATAGTTGTGCAGCTGAGGTGCACATTTTGAATTCTCCCTGAAGGAGGGAACAACTCTGATCTGACCTGCTTCTGCATCTATTCTTTTCCAATGCCTCTCCTTTTTGAATATGAACTGCTTTTCACCCAGCTCTTCCTCTTTATAATTATATGATCTCTCATTGCATTGAATCATAGATACCAGACCCAGAATAACAACTACCCATTCCAAGAAAAACTTACAGAGCGCCATGTTCGGCTTCTTCAATAGAGTTAGAAGAAAAGCGATACAGTACAATCCAAAGGGAGTCGTTTGAAGGTTTCAGTACAACTCAAAGGTTTGTAAGAAAAGCACGGTTATACTTCTCTGAATTACAGCCGGCCGAAGGTTGAATATTATCATGAAGACATTTGTCGATGAAACCAGAAACCTCATCATGCATTGATGATCTGCACGGTCGAATATGGACCACTCAATGATGATAAGGGTCCGTGGTTTGTATCGCTGATATTTTTTACTCAAATTATTGCTTGACCGATTCATGGTTCCAGCTATAAAGGGCAGATTGAACACTGAATATTATAACTTTTTATTCAAATGATTGCCTGACCGATTCATGGTTCCAATTATGAAGGGCAGGTTGAACACTGATTTGTCTCGGTGATCTTGCATATTCAAATTCAATGATTGCCTGACCGATTCATGGTTCCAACTTTAAAGGGCAGGTTGAAAACTGAATAGTAAGGGTATGTGGTTTGTCTCCGTAATATTTCATATTCAATGATTGCCTGACCGATTCATGGTTCCATGTATAAAGGGCAGGTTGAACCTGTCCATTTATACTTCCGGGCAAGGAAGGGCACTCAATCATTGCATTTCAATGACATAAACGATGTCTAACATATTGTCGTTAGGTTCCAGGGCTGAATTAACAATTAACGAGGGGAGTGGATCAAATTATTCGAATATAGTATTTTGAATTCAATTGTTTACTTACATTTATATATATTTTAGGTGGTAAAACTTATTGATAGTGAGATAGTTACTAGCACAGTACGCTAATACAAAAGCTGGAGAACGCCTAAAGGTATTTGCTGGTAAAGAATTTATTAAATTTTATTATTGATTAACAAATAAATGGTTGGGCTTCATTTATTTGGTGTTAATATTTTAATTTTTGTTAATCATTTACTTGGCAATCAGTTAGCTATCAAAGTAATTTTTAAATATGATTAGGTAAATGTAAAAAAGTAAACACATAAACGGATGTCTTTATAATAGCTAGGAAGTTAATGATTGAAATCACAACCATTTATTTTGAGAATGCACAGTTGGACATCCCACAAATAATAAATAAACCGCCCACCCTGCGAACCATAAATATGAAAAGCTAGTCGAATATGACACTTGTGAGGCAAAAGGCCACATAACATAGGTAAAATCCATAGCTATATATGAAGAGGCAAAAGGCCACTTAACATATGTAAATGAAAAGGTAAATATTTGGATTTGCTAAATCATGTTTAGTGGAAATTGATAACTGAGCTTAGTAATGTGTTAATCATCTTATGTAAAAGTGAAAAAGTAAACATGATAAACAGATGATTTCATAAATGCAAGAGAGTTAATTCTTGCAATCTCATTCATTGATTTGAGTGTAAGACGAAGAATATGCCAACATTTTCAATTATTGGTCATTAGATTAAATTTTGTAATTAAAAGGTTGATTAATCCATCAATTCCAATAGGGGGACGCAATTATTTAATGTAGTTTGTAGTTTGTTATTATTTATTTTTTTTAGGTTTTTCAATATGCTGAATCCATTTTTGAATACAGAAATGGATTTTGAATAACAAAAAATAGTGATTAGTGTAAACTTATATGGCCAACAAAAAAAGTCATTTGGTAGACCAATTTTTTATTTATTTTTAATTCTTCACATGTAGACTAATACGAATATTCTTGGTTGTCACAATAAATGAAAGGTTATTATTTCAATCATTAACTTCCTTGCATGAAAAAGCATGTCCATTCGTCATTAAAAAGGGTGATTAGCATAATAATGACTTATCAAGTTATAAATTCCCAATTTAATAAGTGCTCCCGGGGTTTTTGGTTTTTACTGTGAGTGCTGAATTTAGGGTTTTTTATTGAGTCATTTTAAAGTTTTTTTATTGTATTCACTTATTTAACAAGTGTTTTCTTCAGTTTAGTTTTCAATAGGAGAGAGCAATCAATTCTTGCATTGGAACAACTCTTCATCTTAACCACACTATTGCAGATGCAAATTCGTTTTGGAATTTCATGAAAGGTTGGGCTGAACGACGTAGAGGACTTCTATTTCCAAGAAACCCAAGCCATGAGAATAGTCTTCAAGCTCCACAAAAACAATTAAGCTATACCCAAGATTTCTTTCAACAACGAAGAAGTAGATATCGATCGGGTTAAGGGAGCGCATGTTTTGAAGTTCCTGCCAGAGGATTTAGTGCCCATGAATTCAGATCCTTCGTTCGCACATAAGGAATTCATCAAAGTAAGCACTACTTTCATTGCAGTGAAGAACTTTGAGAATAATAGTATTCGAAAATCCATGAGAGAGAAAAATGAACTAGAAATCTGATCTTTTCATTTTAGCAAAAAAAATGATTCAAAATCTGAAGGAAGAAGCTCAAGCTTCATTTTTTTGTTTGTAACACATTTTTGGAAATGATTAATGGAATCTTTTAATGTTCTAGAGAACGATCTTGTTCCTTTCCAAGTGCTTGCAGACTATAGAGACAAGTTAACACCGCCTTTATCATCGATGTATTTTGGTAACTTCTTATTCCAGTGTGTGGCCTATACTACAACCAAGAAGCTATTAGAGCAACATATATGCTTTGTTGTTGGTCTTGTCCAAGAGGTAATCAATTAATACAAAACATAGGTGCAACTAATGCCCTATCTTGTAGGTTCAAATTTTAATGCTTCAAATTAGGTTAAAATTACTGTGAGGTTCAAATTTTCATGTTTAATGGCTTACATCAGGTTTAATTTTTTATGTTTTATGCTCAAATTTTCAGGTGAGTGCAAGCTAATGATGGTCTCTCATGATGCATTAGTGACAATGCAAACCTGGAAAAACAACAATATGTTAACTTGGACGGATTATTCAAGGTACTTTTGCAATGAATTTGAATATGGTGTAAGAATATGAAACGTAGGAAATTGAATTAGCTTTCCGAATATACAACTTTTGTTCATAGAAATTGTGAATAACTATTTCAAATTTGATTTTTTCTAAGATTGGTATCTTATTTTTCCAACAAAATATAAGGTATATGTTTTTTTTCGTACAAGTGTTGAGTACCTTAACACTGAAATTTCATTCCAAAAACTTATATAATTGTAGAGAACCTGTTTTTCTTGTGTCTTATATTTTCTGGAAATTTATAATATCAATTTTATATATTTTTTTTAAATTATCAAAGTCAACATATCCCTGAAATTACAAGTCTTAACATGATCAAAACAACTTTTTTTTATATCAGAGATATCAATTTTTTTTTAGATCGTAGATATCAGTCTCCCCTAGTGCCACATATAAGACATTTGAGAAATGGTTAGGCCGAAAAAAGGTTATAGCAAAAATAAGAGAGGTATGTATTCTAGGATTTTGATATATGCGAAGACAGAAATAAATTAAAAATAGTAAACAATATTAATTTAAAAAAAAATTATATGTTTGGAATCTACATAGCTGACTCTATCTATGTTTGTAATTTTTTCAACAACTGAATTGTTTATCCTATAGAAAAATAATTTCAAACACATATATAGAGAGAGAGGTATTAAAAAAAATGGACGTTTTTTATCAATTTGCAGACCGGACCACTAGGTTTGTCATCTCGAACCTAAATCTAAGGGAGCCAAGTCAACATACATGTTGTCAATCATTCCCCAAAAAATTGAATTCAATAGAATGTGCATGTGTTCTTAAGACCACACACATTTTCTTAAGATAACGCATGTGCTCTAGGAACGTGGACTCGTTCCTAATAGTGCACATACGCTATAGTAATGTGCACACATCCCTAAGAGTGTGCACACACTCTTATAAGTTACATGTTCTTTTTCTTTATTCTCTCTCTCTCTCTCTCTCTCTCTCTCTCTCTCTCCTACATCTATCCCCCCTCTTTTTCTACCACTCACTCTCCCTCT
>ML805651.1:58558-75210 GCA_009831015.1 Picea engelmannii
CTCACACACTCTCTTTGTCTTCCCCTCTCACACTATCTTTAATCCTCTCTCTCCACCCCCCCTCTCTACATCGCAAGGAAAGAAATGGACTTGACCTAGACATGTCAATACCTATACCTATACTTAGACATAGCAAGACCTATACATGGAAATACCTAGACCATGAACTAGACCTATACAATGAACATGACGTAGACCATGACATAGACCTAGAGCTAGGCCTAAACCATGACCTAGACCATAACATAGAGCTATAGATAGACTTGGAACATGACCTAGACCTATACCCCCCTAGATCCATATAAGCTTAGGCATAACCTATACTCGACCCTTAACCCCCTTCACACTTGAGCCCTAAGTGAACTATGCATATACCTCTTGTTAAAGGCCCCACAACCCTTGCACCCACATCACCCACATATTGGTGTTCTAACCATTGCTATATGCTTCAAACAATTTCAATCCTAAGCCCTTAGGTCCTAGTTGTTCCCAAACCCCAATACATCTTTATTCATAAAGATGTATGGTCTATAATAAATGCTATATATGTTTCATTAAGAGAATGCACACACTCTTATGACTTGAAATCCTTTTGATTGTCTCTCATCCATGACCAGCAAGAATGCATGCACATTCCTAGAATGCATTTTCACTTTAGTGTGCACACCTCCTCAAGCCATTCCGGGAGATATTGGCAATTTGGTCTGGGGGCATAAAATCCAAACCAATTAGCACAAAAAAAAATTGTAAGCTCCAATATGTCTTTTTTTCCAAGTCCCATGTGACCACGCTACCCACAATCGCCCAACACAGTGTTATTAAAAATTGACCTCTTGTTCAGAAATTGCACTATGCCTCATTGAGAAAAACCCTAGTGCTAGAGATCGTCCAACAAACAATTTTCCAGGAAAATAAATGATAGTGGAGGGGAAGTTGAAACCTGGTGCTCTGTATCCAATGCAACCAACAGTTCGTCCATCTGAATCCCGGTTTGAGTTTTATCGCAAGTTACAACTCGCCTCCTCAAGCCATTCAAGGACATGTTGGCAATTTGGTCTGAGGGAATAAAATACAAACCGAGTAGCATAACAGAGTTCCATAAGGTCCCACCTGTATGTTTTTACAAGGCCCATGTGACCACTCTACCCACAATTTCCTGGCACATTATTCTTGAAAATCGACTTCTCGTTCAGAAATTTCACTATGCCTCATTGAGAAAAACCCTAGTTCTGAATATCCTCCATCAAACGATTTTTCTAGAAACATAATGAAAACATAAGGGTCCCACTAGCTAAAAATTGGTTCCCCATATCTAATGAAACTGACGATTCATCCATCTGAGTACTGGTTTGAATTTTATCGCAAGTTGCAACTCGCCTCCTCAAGTCATTTAGGGACATGGTTGCAATTTGGTCTGGGGCATAAAATCCAAATTAGGTAGAATAATGGAGTTATGTAAGCTCCTGCATGTCTATTTGGCCAAGTCCCATGTGACCATACTACCCACAATTACCCAAAACAATGTTCTTGAAAATCGACCTCTTGTTTAGAAATTGCACTATGCCTCATTGAGAAAAACCCTAGTGGCAGAGATCCTCCAACAAACGATTTTTTGGGAAATGAAATAACAATGGAGGGCCCCCAATAGATGAAACCCAATGCCCCAGACCGAATGCAATTGATGGTTCATCGATCTGAGTCCCAGTTTGAGTTTGATCAAGAGTTGTTACTCACCTCCTCAAGCCGTTTAGGGACATGTTGGCAGTATACCTAGACCTAAATCATGACCATGACATAGACCTAGACCTATACCTAAACCATGGACTAGACCTAGACCTACACCATTACCATGACCGATACCATGAGATATACCATGACCTATACCATGGAAAGTCAAGGAATGACAAATAAAGGCACAACAAAGCAATGTCTTGGTATAGGTATGGTAATGCAAGGAAATGAAAAGCAAGGTAGGCCAAGGCAAGACATGACCAATCTAAGAAAAGATAGACATGGCAAGGAAATGCAAGGTCTAGGTATAGGTCTAGGTCTACATGTTATATCTTGTTATAAAAGTTATTGAATTGAAAGATTAGTTTTTATTTCTTTTATTTAAAATAAGGCCTTGAAGTTATGTTGTTTCCATGCAATCCAAAAGAAATTATGGATCAATAGTATAATGAGACTACACCATAAGGATGAAACATAAACCTATTTATTGACATCCCTTTGTATGTAAATCCTATTAATTATGATAATCCATGTTTCACAACTATGAAGATACTTTAGATATATGAATAAAGAGAGCTTATGTTATGACATTGAAATTCCCATGCAAGTATCTTTATTTAAGATAGATGGGATAACAACTTGTAGAATTGCACTCTTAATGAATCATTTGATTGTAATTTTTATGTATTAAACTTGTTCATTTATTACAAGCATTATTTTTTTTATGCAAAAAAAAAGGTATGATACATGAATGCCATTATTTTTTTATTAAAATAACTTGATAACAAATTCTCTCTAACAATAAAAAATATATATATTTTTACAAACAATTAGTTTTATGAATATCATAATGAAAGTACCTTTTAGATGAATTGTGGTTATCGAAGGCATGGCATGGCATGGAAAGGAAAGGCAAGGCAAGGCATGGCATGGAAATGCAAGACATGGAATGGCAAGGCAAGGAATGACAAGGCATGGAAAAGCATGGCATGGAAAGGCAAGGCATGGAAAAGCATGGCATGGCAAGGCAAGGCATGGATTGGCAAGGGAAGTAAAGGAAAGGAATGACAAGGAAAGGAAATACATGGCATGACAATAAAAGACAATGAAAGGCATGACATGGCATAGCATGGCAAGGCAAGGCATGACATGGCATGGCATGTCAAGTGAATGAAATGTAAGGATTGACATGGCATGGCATGGAAAGGAAAGGCATGGAAATGTATGGCATGGAAAGTGAAGGAAATTCAAGGCATGGAATGGCATGGAAAGGAAAGTCATGGAATGACATGGCATGGAAAGGAAAGGCATGGGAAGTCAAGAAAAGACATGGCATGGCAAGACAAGACAAGGCATGGCATGACAAGTGAAGGAAGTGCAAGGCATGTCATGGAAAGGCATGGAAAGGAAAGGTATGAAAAGGAAATGCATGATAAGGAAAGGCATGGAAAGGCATGTCATGGCACGAACATGCATGGATTGGCAAGGTAAGACAAGGAAAGTCAAGGAAAGGCATGGAAAAGAAAGGCATGGCATGACATGGAATGGCAAGGCAAGGCATGACATGCAAGGCAAGGCATGGCATGCAAGGAAAGTCATGGATTGGAAAGGAAAGGAAAGGCATGGCATGGAAAGGAAAGGCATGGCATGTAAAGGAAAGGAAATGAAAGGCATGACATGGCATGTCATGGCAAGGAAAGACATGGCTTGGAAAGGAAAGTAATGGCATGGCATGAAAAGGAAAGGCAAGGCATGATATGACATGGCAAGGAAGGAATGAAATGTCATAGCATGGCAAGGAAAGGCATGTCATGGCATGAAAAGGAAAGGCATGGAAATGCATGGCAAGGAATGGCATGGAAAGGAAAGGCATGACATGGCAGGGAAAATAAAGGCATGGAATGGGAAGGTAAGGCATGGATTTTCAAGAAAAGGAAATAAAAGGAATGGAAAGGAAAGGAAAGGCATGGTATGACATGGCATGGAAATGAAAGGGAATGCAAGGCATGGAATGTCATGGCATATCAAGATAAGGCATTGAATGGCAAGGCATGGCATGGAAGTGAAGGCATTGCAAGGCATGACATGCAAGTGAAGGAATTTCAAGGCATGGCAAAACAAGGCATGGTGAGGCAAGGCATGGAAAGGCATGACATGGAAAGAGAAGGCAATGAAAGGCATGAAAATGTAGTAGCAATAGTAGGACCTCACTTTTCTTTAGCGCTTACCTATAAATGGATCTACTAGTTAGGATGTTATTTCCGGTCTCGAATCAATGGGTTATGGCATACTATCTAGATATGCTTGAGTTCAAACTAGGTAATGAACTGCTTTCGCATAGATATTGTCTCAGTTTTTGTACTTGTTTAATTTGAATCTATAAATGAAACTTGTACTTTTATGCTTCTTGACACAGGCTTATTGTCTCCCTGGGACTAGGCCCTCTGGCCTGACACTCATGTTCCTTGTACTTGAACGAGTTTTCCAAGGGTATAGTTCACTCCCTCTAGGGATGGATCTCCCACTATGGAATAATAAATATGGTGTCTTAAACTACTCACTTTGAAACTAGTAGAGACGGTTCAACTTCATTAATGGGCATTGGGTAAGCCGAGTCAACCAACTCTAGAAATAGCTCAAATATGAGTACATAGACTTGCTTATTTCATTTGTAACCATTTTATGCTTCTCCATCCATACGGTTACATTCGTGAATTTATTTCTGGGGATTCCTTTAGCGATATATCATTATTAGTAGGTGTGGGATTACCTGAGTCATCAATCAGCGACTAGATCTGTTCTTGGAAAAACGTGTACGTCACGTGGATATGCATCCCCATCTAGAATTGGAATTGGAATAGAGATTGACATGGTATATATAGTGCGGCAAGGATACTAGATTTTGAACATATGCTTAATCCATTACTAAAGGTTGTAGATCTGAATCTGCTATTGCTGGTAAAACTCTGCCCTTCTGATGCTTTCTTGGTGGCTCGTTCTAGCTATGATGCTACTATGGGTGAAACTTAAACAACTAGCTTTGGAACTGAAGGATCTTAAACAAATATAGCAATCAATGTAAGTAATATCATGGAGTTACTTCACCTCTTCATGGTTGTATGTGATATCAATCATGTGTAAATGTTTACATAGAGCTATACCTCATCATACTTAACTATTAGTATAACACATTATTAGCAATGGTTTGACTCCAGTAAGTTACATGATTATAGTAATCAAATTCAAGAGAGTTGTTATGACCTTGAATATGTAGTGTATCATCATCGTATATGTTAACTATGATAGTGTAAGTACTAACCTCAATGATTTTATTATAGATAGTCATAACCCTTACATGTCGATCTTCTGGTTATGTATTAATATTTTATGGTGATAAGACTCTTCTCAATATGATAGATTACTAATGTAATAGCAGTATAACACTACCTTTGTGTATTCATTACAGATAATACATACCTTGTTACATATCACTGTTCCAAGCATAGAGCTAAGTATACCTCCATATTATGTGCATATTTTACCTAATATGTGTCTTTATATACCCTTTTTAATATGTTGTAATCACTAGTAGGTGAATTACATCAAACACCATATGTGGGATAAGCAATCATATTGGTTTCATACTAATCAAGTTTATAACTATAACTAATGGTGATAAGAATGATTAGCTTACTAGTAATGATGAAACATGAGTAATCGAATGAATATGGAAACATAACCCACTACTAATATGATGCTTACTTAAGTAGCCACTTATATCACAGTTAACTTATAGATTATGCTTACTCTATCATATTAATCAAAGATCTATGATTTATTGTGCTTATTTGATTGTCATTCCTATATATGGAGTTCTTTGTTCTTCCTTGTATCACAACTTACAACTTTTTCATCCATAAGATACATTGTACTCATATAAGAAGAATAGGAAATGAGTATGACCACCCTTATATCCTCATCTAGTGTAAGTAGTACCATTGTTAACCGCTTTAGCACTAAGAGCTTATCACGATTCTATGGGTATAATAGGAACTAGTAACTCCATTCTGCTTAACATAGTGTTCTATCTATTCCAGCTTAAGTAATACCATATGTTTGTGTAATCATTACTCTTTTATGCTTGGTTACCATAAGTATAAGGAATAACATAATCAATAGGGTTAATGTATGTAATAAGCATATTCCATGTATTTAATTGCTATGTAAAACTAATCCCATTGTTCATGTATTAGCATAATAACCTTTGTGATTAACTATCACTAGCTATCATATTTGACATAATAGATCAAGAAATACCATTGTAAGTTATATTGGTATGCCAAAGACTATCATTCTATACATTTCAGTGAGCTTCCTAATCAATCAATGGGACAAGTAGAACCATATCACACCAAGATGTAATCTAAGATAATATAGAGAAGCTTAATCAATACAATCTAAGTAATATCATAAGTATCTCCATAATGATTGCGTACTTTATAATGAAGCTGTAACCAATAATGGTAGTAATTAGATCTTACTTATTCAATGGGAATGGAACTAAGCATATTCATATGATGAACTTATGGTATAGGGTAAAGATGGACTTCGATCGTAGTGATCAGTAAACAAATGGTTTTGTATTAGTAACATTATGATAGCAAGTATGTGGTATTAGCTCATATGCCCAAAACGGATAGGAAAATCTTAATGAGTAAATTATACATATAGAATCATTTTTGAAAGAGTTATATATAACCCTTATGTTAGTTATGAAAATACAGGTAGTTGTTATGTATTCAATCTCCTGTATTACATTTCTTTACATTATTGATCTCTATAATGGTAAAGTTCAATGGAGTTACTAGTCTAGTTTTTCACATATTCAAGCTAGTGTAAGATATGAAATCCTTAGTAATGATAGTTGAGTATGCTATACAATAATATTACAATGGCTATAAGTATGGTATTGAGCTAAGACATGACGTGCTTGGAATGGTTAGCTTACTCGTATATGTAATTATGCATTTCTGATTATTTCATTTGATAATGATGCTATTATATATGTGATTATGCATTTCTTCCCTCATTGACCAACTTGATTGTCTTGATTAACCCTTTCTTATTTTCACCCAATGATCCTGAACCCCTAAAATCAAGGGTTGATCAGGCCTTGACTGGGTCGTACATTTATTGTAGTGAAGGGAAGCTAGGACTAGCGGGTATGTTGTAGGGGCGCTTACTCAATTGTTTCTAGCTTTGTTGTCTACACACTAGTTGCCTTTACTACTTAATCTCGAACTATGGCCTTTCAGAATGGAATGGGTGCTAGGCAAGCTATCGCTTCCTCTACAAATTAACCTGGGGTTGAGACCGAGAAAAATGATATAGACCTTTCCTAAGATTGTACAAGGGTATATGTTATTCCCTTACAGTCTGGAAGGAATTCCATCTTCACTTCCTCGTGTTTCCCCTTTAATGCCTGGATCGACATAATATGGATATGCAATTGAATAAGCTATTGGAGGCTCCACTTTTGGATATAGAACCATACAAGGGAAAGATGCAACTTGCATCGTAACTGCTTCTCGATAAACTTAACCACAGGGAAACATAAGTTATTTCAAATAATTTTTCTCACCCCCTAACCAAAGAGGAACATACCCACAGGGTGATTTTACTCGATTTTAACCTCCAACCAGATTTGGAACCACTTTAACTAGATCTGTATTTGGAGGATCTAAAACATGCTCTGGGCATGGGTCTTGATATCTATCTAGACATTGAAGGGATGTTGCAAAGTAAACTCACTCATTTAACTACATCTGGGTGTTAGGAATGTAGGTTGATGTCAATGGAGCTATGAATTAGTTTGGTTCAATGGACTGATTTAGTGGACCAATATCAATTTACCTGTATGGAAAAAATGTTAGGTAAGCTAGCACTGGCATGGAAACTGAGTGATATTCAATATTATAAAAAGGGAAGTGAGACATGGTCAAATGAAAAATTCACTGCTTCTTATTTGTGTCTCTACAACCTATCAAATGGATCTATATACATTCTTCATGCACGGTGCAAGGTACTCCACTCGCTATGGATTGACTTACTCCCTATCAAAGTAATAGGCCCTACCTATAAGAGGATATTTGTATGCATTTATTTTGGATCGCTTGTGTGTCTCATATTTAATTGCTTGAAGGGGAAATACATATTCTTTCTTTGTGCATGGGTGACGAAGATGTAGAGTCACATTGGTTCCTCTACAACACTATATGGAATGTGTGAAAAACCACATATGTCACCTATTTGGTAGTGTTCAAAACCATACTAGGAGAAGAGAATTGAAATGGTATATGAAGTGTAAACATAGTTGTCCCACTCTACATGAAGTGACTTTGGTTCAGTTGGGAGTAGACTTAATGAAGGAGTTTAAAAAGCCAAAGTCAGGATAGTAGAGAATTTTAGATTTACAAAGAAAAAAATTTGGTTTTTGATAACCTGTCTAGAAGTATGACCAATGGTTTCGAGATATTATGAGTCTATTGAGTTGCACCATCCAATAGGTGCAACATAAGGAATTATTTATTAGCAAACTATTATCTCATCTACAAACATCGTTGTTGCAACAATGATTGTTTACGTAATGAGAATCTTTGGAATTCGTAATGTGAATAGATTCTATTAGTGTACTAGCTGAAGAATTGATTACATGGTTAGCTCTAAGTTTGACATAGTTCCAATATCAGTTAACAACTCTGTTGGAGAAGAAGATTCAACAGTTGGAAAAGGTAATGTGGAGTGCAAGAGAAAAAAATTGGTGTACGCTGTCCATTTGTGGAATGATTTCCCCATGTTCCAAAGATATACCACTATGGTTTTGAACCCATTTTTCTGTTAAATATGCCAAAATCTAGGTCATAATACCCACCATTTCCCACTATTGCAGAAGTATAGTATCATTGTAGTGGTGATTGAGAAGATTCAAATGAGTAAGTTGATTATGTTATTGATCGAGTTGGTTCAGCAGTTGCTTTCAATTCTACAAATGATTATTCTTTTTATTCTTCCACAGTTGAGACTTTGAATTCAATTGAAGATAAAGGAGAAACGATAGAGGCATGGGGTATAAGTAAAATCATAAGATCCAACACTAACATCCTTACCCGTTCCAACATCGTTAGCATAGGTGTAGTTCTAAAGCCAATTGTTTACCCAACAACAGATCCTCTAGTTCTAATTCCATTTTGTGAACCAAAAGCAAGGGTAGTTGGAGTATCCAAAGTAATAGTTCCATTAGATATGACTCCCCTTTGCATAGTTCTAGATTCAATAGCGCAAGAACTAGTCGATGAAGAAGTAGTAGAGAAAATACCAACAATAGAGGAAGGGATGGCTAGTGAAGAGAAAAGGGAAAATAAAGGGGCTTACGCTACAATAGCATATCTAGCTACAACAGATCCAAGAGAAGTAGACCCAATGATGTGTTTATCTGTGCTACTTCTGGAACTACTAAACCAATTGGTGTCCTTGTCCTTTCTCTAGTCACTATAGGTGCTTCTTCTTCCTATGACACTGATAGATCATATGTTGCTACTAGTGGTGCTTAAATTGGTCAAAATCATGTTTCTAATGTTGTAACTACCCCAACTTGTGCCTCTATAGGTAATGGATCTGTAACTGAGCCTACTCCTAGGTATGGAACTGCTCCTGGATATACTCATGATTTAGGTACCATAGCCTTTACATTTTCCCATACTGTACTAAATCTGCTCCAGGTGGTGCTTTCCTTTCCATTGGTACTAGTTCTTAATCAATAGGAATTGAATGAAAACCAATTGGTTCTTCAACAATAGCTCATATATCTTATTTAGTGGCTCTTGTTAAAATAATCAAGGCCATCAAAGGGATTAAAAGAGACTTTTTATGGGGAGGTACGAAGAACGAAAAAAATGAGCCCTAGTTGTATGGGACAAAGTCTGCACCCCAAAAGAAGTAGGTGGTCTAGGAATTTAGGATATGAAAATCATGGGACATGCTCTAGCAGGGAAAATATGGTGGTGATGGATCAAGGGAAAATAAGACTTTTGGGGGTAGCTCTGGAGGCACAAGTATGTAGTAGACATTGAGGAAGAGGACTTGATTATGATGGATGGAAACAGACAGGGGTCAATGATTTGGAATAATGCTTAGCATAAAAGGGGTTTGGTGCAATGACATTGCTTCTAGGAAGTCAGATCAGGGAGGTAATCACTCCTTTGTGATGACTCCTCAAAACAAAAGCACATATTCTCTCAAATAAACTCTCTTAGCGAAGATTGTCCCATCCTTCTATCCAATGATGGGAAGAACATGTATTAGTATTGGGAATCATATTATAGCCAATATCAAGGGGACTGGAGAATATGGAAAGCCAAGGATTGTTGGCTAGTGGCCTTCCTGAAGAGACGAATTTAGCTTTGGAGGTAGAGATAAATTCGAGAAAAAGAATACTCATAGAGGGCCCAAATATTTTGTGATAGGGGCATCTTGGAGGGGAAATTACTCGGTCAAGGAAGCATATCAACTAAAGGCTAAACACTCATAATTGTATAATCCACTGATATGGAAGAATATATGGAACACGGTGATATGGCCAAATATATCCTCTTTTATTTGGTTAGTAGTAAAAAAAAAGGCTCTCACTTAGGATAGACTAATTATAAGAGGCTTCGAGGGACCTTCCATATGCCTCCTATGTAGGCAGGATGTGGAAACAATGAAACCTTTGTTTAATTCCTATGGGCAAGAAATACAAGTTTTCATTTTTTTCAGTCGCAACTATTTATAGTTGTCGCCTTGGTCACATAAATAAGAGTTCTTCCTAGTTGTCTCTCACGATATCACTTGATATTTTTTATTGCGAACTACAAATATGCACCATTGAACTTCTTCATCATTGATATTATGTCGGTCTTTGATCTTCTACATAGGATCTAGGCCTGAAGCCAAGGATTTTGAAGGTGTCCATCGATCTCCATATTGACATCGATCATCCATGAGTATACTTTTAACTCTTTTTTGGGATCGTTAAAAATAAACAAAAAATAAACTATAGAGCATACTTTTATCTCTCTTTCACATTCGTTAAACCATGAATGAGACACTAAAAACCAAAAAATAAAATAGTGGTTTTTTTTTACAATTGATCTATTTACGAAATTCCAATGTCATTCAAGTCCTGTTAAGATGGCACCTGTTTGAGTCATCATCTTATCGTTGGGATTTATCTTTTCTAGGAGTCGTCCCACTAATATGAGTCACATATACTCCTCTAGCTGGTTACACTTCCAGTCATCATGGAGAGTGCTTCAATACCTCATGCATTGTTGCACTATATTATTCTAACTCTTGAGTCTCATTTCCAAGTTGGCATCATGTCGTGCTATATGTTCAAGGGAAGTTTAAGCCTGATTTGTTCATTTGTTGACCTTCTGAGTCAGCCATCCCTATGTTAGTTGTACTTGGTGATTCCATATCTTCACATCATATGTCGATGTATTTTTCATATCAATTGATGGGGGATACATTAAGGAGCTCCTTCAATGGATCTCTTCTTATCAGCTTCAACACATTATATAGACGAGAGATATAGAAACCAAATAATACCTCGGAGCTTGCAGTCCTTAGTGGCATGTATCCTCACAATCGAAAATGTTTTTTCATTATTGAATCATGATCAATTGATTCTAAAAGTGTTTGACATCAGATCCTTAATTCACACTCGCTATATTGTACTAGGTAAATTGGGGTCCATCTTCCTCATCAGTGGGTCCCCTCATGTCTGTTAACGATATACCTCATTAATTGGTAATCAAACAATTTCCACCATGCTTGACATCAAATCATCTATTCACATGCTATAAAATCATACCATCGGGGTTTGGGGAAAATACCTTGGGTTTGGGGCCATATCCCTCATTCACAGCACCCCTCCCAAGTTGTGATGGAGTATATTACTTTTATATGAGTACTTTGAAGACTTCAAGGGAACTCTCGTCAGTGCTCATTGTCTTATTGATGTTTATCCTATGACATAGATCCACATTGTATTTTATCATGGATATAGATGACATGGATCCACCATGTATTCTTTCATGGCCATCGCTTTTCATTTTACATCATGGATCTGCAGTGTATTGTTTTAACGACCATGCTTTGATACACTTTAAAGTCTGAGTATGTCTTCCTTGGGGATGGTCTATACATGTATTTATCCTTTTTTTTTTATTGCAGGTAATCCTTGAATTTTGGATCTCTTATCTCTTGCCTCACAATGCCTCATAGTTTATTGTAATGTGTTTCAACCATCCATTCCTTTCTTGACCTCACATATTAGAGGGCATCTTCTATAGCCTTAATTTCCACCCTACATTGTCAGAAGATACATAGTAGAATATGTAAGCCAAGACACAACCCTTAACTCAATATTTAGATAATGTTTTAGGGGTGTCGTTGGTCACATATAAGATGATTGATGATATGTCGCTTGAAACAATTCACAACAAGAGACACCCTCAAAAGCCTTCTATATTTCTGGAGTTTCAAAGAGATGAGCGAGGGATGAGTTGGTTCTTTGTGGAATGAGCCTTGGAACTCACAACATTCGAGTCTCCATTGATCTCTAGATTATCTAGAAGATCTCCCAAGCCTCTTCCAAGAATCTATAAAAGTAAGACAAATCTTGAGCATGAGAGGAAGTATCATTCACATATATATGATTCCAAAATTCATAGGTGCTAGACCATATAGATCAGTTGTAGTCAGGTTTCCCAGATTGGTTAAAGAGATGAGGAGGAGCAAGGAGGAGTGCATATACACTAATAGGTAAATACATTGATGTAATTATGTCATTTGAATTAATAGATCATTGGATTTACCCTATTCATATTTGTATTTCATGCATGAATGTTCAACTCTGATTTATTCTTTCATAGATCATGTTAGATCCGAGTTAGATCTAGGATTCTAATGCTAAGAAGAATAGTAGGAAGTAATTTTTTTGTTACTTGTGTGAAGGTATCGAGTTGAAGGATATTGGAGCTAGATCTTTGGGACTACACTAGCCAAGGATACGCAAGGACAACCTTTAGGAAAAGGTATGCCATTCCATCAAATCTTGGTTTAAATATGAATCTGAATGCTTGCTTCTAAGGAAATCCATAGAAGTCTAGCCCACTGTATATCTAGGATCAATAGGAAGATCCTAGGGAGATCTTTCTATCCACCTATGAGATTTTCTTTGTAACAATCCTAAGATTGCATTTGTTTTTCAATGTAATTCACGCATTCAATCACGTGAAATCATATAGAGAATGAGAAGTTCGTAACGCAATACCAATGTTCTGAATAATATGACTCATTGGTTTATTGTATGTTTGGTTGTGGTGTTGTCATCATTGGAAAACATATTCAATGATTTCATGAGAGTTGGGTTGGGAAAATGTCATGGACAAGGGAAATGATTGAATTTCTCTACAAGTTTGTTTCTTATTCCTGAGAGAATTGGAGTAGAATCATATTCAAGTCTGGTAATGTCAAATTTCAGACAGAAAATAATTGACAGGTTGAAATATCATGGAGATTTGGAATTGAGTTGTGAATATTTTATCATTGTAATATTGTGACATTGAACATATTCATTCAAAAATAGTCTTGTCCACCATTATTTGGTATGACTGATTTTGAAAGAAAATTCTAGTAGTTATGCAAGTTGTATCACATAATATAACAAAAATTACTACATGAAAAACCCTCCATATTGAATATTGAGGCCTCACAGACACTATATACACAATCTTCGATCATTTTGAATATAGAAGATCTAGAATTGTAGATTCAACGAATGCCAACTTCTAAGTTTGTAGATGGGGATCTTAGTAGAAAAGGGAATAAGTGAAGTAGAAAAAACAGTTTGATTGAGAAACAACAAGAAAGTTTGATGGAAAAACCACTTGTCTCGTTTGAATTACAACTCTCCACATGTATATTTTTCATTTTTGACACCACTTAACAAGTAGAAAAGTGATAAAATAGCAATAAACTTTGAGTAGTGGGTACACAACATGCAAAAATAAATACCAATTATTAAATATAAATTTCAACACCCAAAAGTAAATACCAATTATTAAATATATATATGTCAAGTCCATATAAGTTTATTGGATGTTTGGATAAGCTATCATCTCTCATGGTTAAAGTTTTAATTTTTAATTTTTTCATATAATTTCATTATTATATAATAATTATTATAATTATGTATGCGAAAATTTTGAAGATTTTACATTGGTTGATTTGTGTGGTAATCAATGTATGTTGGTGTCTAAATTTCAAGAACTTCATATTAAGGGATCATAAGAATAAAACCCATGAACTCTCCGAGTTGGAAAAAGATCACCTCTGAATTATGATAACTCATCACTAAAATTCACCTCAAAAACCAAATTCCAGCTCCTCAAATTAATGTGGTTTTACTAAAAATATTTATTTCTCAGAAGTACACCAACACTTAGCCAAAAAAAATATTTTGATTTATTTTATAATGCCAATGTAGTTGAAAACCGTGAACATATCATATTCACATAGTAGAAGAGTGACCGACCACCGAAGTTTAATGAAAACCATTTGTTAGAAAATGATGTGCTCTCGATAAACTTTAGCGCACCCCTCCATAAGCCTTTGATAGATACATTTTAGCTATCATTATTAAATCCCTATGTGTTCATGCAATTAAAGGTCGCCATAGATCTGGTTTACTAAAATTCATAATTTCATGGAAGTACACCCAAACTTTAGAAGAATATAAAGTCTACTTCCATGAATCAAAAAATTATTGGAACTTTATGTGTGTCTTGCAATCAATGAATCTTCAATTCAAATCAATAAATAGGGAGATTTCCTATCAATTCAAATCAACAAACTTTAATTTGATAAAAAGGAATATATTTGGTGATAAAAGGAATATATTTAGAGATGTAGTGTCTGTTGGAAGATTGGTTGTTGTCATTGATGTCAACCCTAGTCATGGGTTTTGGACCACAAGATTGATAAAGGTATTTGGACATTAAGGACAATGCACATGCATATACAACACCCATGAATGGATATTATACATCATGTTGTTTCCGGTGGTATGTGGCATGTCACGTGGATCCTCATGGTTGAGAAGAAATGAATTTTTGAAGATGACAAAGTGAATTGAAGAAGGAAGTACATGTAGGCCCTGAAGATAATTAAAGAAAATAATTAAAAAATAAGAAAGTGTCAGGTCAGCCCTAATGTTAAAATGAAGTGACATAAATGGTATAAATAAACATCATTATACATTCATTTTGATACAAGTCGAATTTCAGAGGAAATAAGAAGTAAAGAAGTTTGGATTACAAGGGAGGATGAAGTCTTTTGGTGATGTGTTTTAAGGTGTTCCGAGTAAAACAGTCATAACTCCCTCATAGAGAATCCAAATGAAGTGGGACAAATTTCATTGGAAAGAGTACGGACTGTAGTTTATTGTGTGCGAGTTTTAGAATTGGATGTTAATTATTGAGTACGGGGCATTATGTGCAAGTTCACTCTCCTGAATAGACCAGAATTGAAAAAGTCTACCATTCTTTCTATAACCTCCTTTTGGGAAGGATTCAAGGAGTGAAATTGGAAGAGTTTCAGAGAATACATTGAGTAATATTATCTACAGGATCAAAGTACTCCAACAATTAAATAATTGCAGAAATTGAAGAAGTCTCAGGAAGCATTATCAGGTTCTATGTAATGATTGGTTGATGGTGATGATTTAATGTAAAATTTTATTATCTCTCATATATTCTTGGGTGGAAGGAAGGGGAAAGGATGGAGAGTTCAACTCTCTCTTGATATTAGATGATTGTATCTTCGTCTTGTAGGTTTATCCCTCCCTTTACATTTGGAAGTTGTATCTACCTTTGGAAGTCATTACTTCCCTTGAACAATAACTATTGATTATTTCTCATATATTGTGCATGGTGTATTATGGTGTATTATGGTGTATTGGTGTAACTCTTATACTATTGTTCATTGCTCATTGGATATAGTTGAATTGTTTTAGTATAAGTTGAATTTTTTTTTAAATTGTACTTGATACTGATTCACCCCCCTCTCAGTATCAACAATTGGTATCAGAGCGGGTTACCTTTAGTACAGTTTAACCACTGGAAGGAAGATCCTAAGAAGAAATGGAAGACAAAATTCCAAATGGGATTCCACCATTTGATGGAAGAAATTTTGAATACTGGAGTAATAGAATGGAAACTTACTTGAAATCTCTTGGGGTAGATGTTTGGTTCTCAGTTTCTTCAGGATACAATGCTTTGAAGAAACCAAAGACTGCAACTCAAAAGCAAGCAAAAAGGAACAACAAATTGGCAATAGATACCATCCTGGATGGATTGACAGATTCAATGAAATCCAAGGTGGGATCATGTGCATCATCAAAATAGATTTGGGACAAGCTACAAGACCTTTATGTAAGGGAAGACGCGGAAGAAGAAGAAGAAGAAGTTGAAGAAAATTACAACATCTCAGATTTAAAAGAAGAAAATAGAGGTCAGTTCTTTTGCTTTAATTGTGAAGAAGTAGGTCATGTTGAATTTGAATGTCCTCATCCAAGGATTGAAAGAAATGACACTGAAGAAGAAAATTCCAATGAAGAAGAATAAAATCACGAAGAAAAAATTATTCAACAAGAAGATGAGAATCTTAAAAAACTGAAGCATGTTGAGATTGAAAATAGCAAGCTCAAAGACACGCAAATAAAACTAAGAAGTGAATTGGGTAGTTGTGAAAAGACAGTTGTAATCTTGAAGAAACAATTAGAAGACTTTGAGAAACTAAGAGAAGAAACCATTTCC
>ML805651.1:77262-120092 GCA_009831015.1 Picea engelmannii
GTACTCCAAGAATTGAAGAATTGCAAAAATTGAAGAAGTCTCAGGAAGCATTATCAGGTTCTATGTAATGATTGGTTGATGGTGATGATTTAATGTAAAGTTTTATTATCTCTCATATATTCTTGGGTGGAAGGAAGGGGCAATGATGGAGAGTTCAAATCTCTCTTGGTATTGGAGGATTGCATCTTCCTCTTGGAGGTTTATCCCTCCCTTTACATTTGGAAGTTGTAGCTACCTTTAGAAGTCATTACTTCCCTTGAACAATAACTATTGATTATTTCTCATATATTGTGCATGGTGTATTATGGTGTATTGGTGTAACTCTTATACTATTGTTCATTGCTCATTGGATATAGTTGAATGGTTTAAGTATAAGTTGAAAAAGGTTTTAAATTGTACTTGATACTGATTCACCTCCCTCTTAGTATCAACAATGTCTTTATTCAAATGAAGAAACAATGACCTCTCTTATTTCTTCCTCCTTTTTGATGTTAACCTTAAATCCATCGTAATGTTCCCACTACAACAAATCCCTGTGATTTGATCCCATTTTTTCTCCCTTTTTTGCTTCCAAAGTTGGTTTTGGTGTATTTTTATTCAATTTTTTGAACAAGTTGGCGCTATTTATCAGGATGGAGCTATTCATGGCGTTTTTTGCACTGAACAAAAAATTCAGCTGCTAAAAGAACTGGAAATTGTGCCCCACTTAGTGCTGGAAATTGCGCCCCACTTAGTGCCAGAAATAACGCCCCCTTTAACGCTAGAAATTGCATCTCGTTTAGTGCCTGATTTATCACCCTAATTAGCGCCAGAAATTGCACCAGAAGTAGCGTTCGATGTATGCATATTAGCCTAAATAGTTAATTAGTGGTGGTGTTTGGGGTCAAGTGGATAGGGGCTTTGAGGATTTAGGGATTTGGAGTATAGGGATTAAGAGTTAATGGATTAGGGGTTAGGGTTTAAGGGATTAAGGGTCAAGAGCTAAGGGATTTGGCACTTATGGGTTATGTAGTTTAATGGTTAATGGATTAGGGATTATGGGCCAGGCGATTAATGTTTAAGTTCTTAATGCATATGGTTTTATGGATTAAGGGATTAGAGATTAGTGAGAAGTGTTTAAGGGTTGATGGATTAGGGGTTAGGGGATTTATGGATTTTGTGTTAAGATATTATTAATTAACTAAGGTTTAGGGCTTAAGGGTTAATTAGGGATTAGGGCTTAAGGATTTAAGGGTCAATGGATTAGGGGTTAGGGGAGTTAGGGATTTGTCAGAACTCTCTTGAAATTTCATGGAACCTCTTCCAACACACCAATCACCAATATCATCCAGTGATGTCGCACGGTGAGTAGTGAATGGGGCCAACATTGAAATTTATTCAAACTGTTACTGTATGCGTTGAAATGTGACATGGTTAGAATAGGCACATGCCTTAATAGTATATGAGGGTTTTAAGACTCAAGGATACTTGATGTCCCCACATAATCTTTGATATCGTCCATGCTTTCATTAACGTTCATCATACAGTCTCATTGTCATAATTTGTCATTCACATCTATGGAATGATTTTCGAAACTCTCTTAAAATGTCATGGATTAACGTATTCCAACACATCACCAATGTCACACAATGAGCAGTGAATGGGGTTTAGCTTCGGATGTTCCTAATTAGTTAATTAGTTGAGGTGTTGGGGGTTAAGTGGATATGGAATTTGAGGATTATGGTATTTCAGGATTTGGGGTACAAGGATTAAGGGTTAAGAGAAATAGGGATTAGGGTTTAAGGGATTAAAATTCAAGAGATAAGGTATTTGGTGCTTACGGGTTAGGTAGTTTAATGGTTAATGGCTTAGGGAATATGGTCTAGGGGATTAATGTTTAAGTTCTTAGGGCATAGGGATTTATGGATTAAGGGGATTAGGGATTAGTGTTTAAGTGTTTAAGGGTCAATGGATTGGGGTTTAGGGGATTTATGGATTTTTTGTTAAGGGATTAGTGATTAACTAAGGTTGAGCGATTAACGGTTTAGGGATTAGGGCTTAAGGATTTAAGGGTCAATGGCTTAGGGGTTAGGGTTTAGGTCAAAATTTGACATGGTTAGACCTGACACATGGCTTGATTGTATGCAATATATGATATATGGTGTCAGGTACTGATGTTAATATGAGGATGAACTCAACATCGTTATAGTGTGATCTACATCCAAGGACAATAGAGCATTACAAAAAACATTAATTTTGATAGCAGAAGGAAGTAGTGAATGGAATCTGAATCAAATGTTTGAAGAGGAGGCATGAACCCCATGATGACCAATTTTCAAACTCATACAACCAAGATGTTTCGATGTCCAAACTAGTCATTATGGTGGGTGAGAGGCACTGTAGCCAAAATCCATGATGGGCCACCCGTGCTAGAGGACAAATTTGAAGTGTAACCACTATCCTTGTTACTCATCATTACAAAGGGAACAAGACAAACGTTGGAAGGAGAAAGGTCATGGGGGAAGGCGGAAGCCCAAGGGTCACATTGAACCTCATTAAATACTAAAATTGTACTAGAAGTAGCGTAGAATTTAGCACCGGATGTATCCATATTAGCCTAAATAGTTAATTAGTTGAGGTTTTGGGGGTTAAGTGGATAGGGGCTTTGAGGATTAAGGTATTTGGGGTACATGGATTATGGGTTAGGGTTTAAGGGATTAAGGGTCAAGAGATAAGGGATTTGGCGCTTATGGGTTAGCTAGTTTAATGGTTAATGGATTAGGGATTATGGGGTAGGGGATTAATGTTTAAGTGCTTAGTGCATAGGGGTTTATGGATTAAGGGATTAAGAATTAGTGATAAGTGTTTATGGGTTGATGGATTAGGAGTTAGGGGATCTAGGGATTTTGTGTTAAGGGATTATTGATTAACTAAGGCTGAGTGCTTAAGGGTTAATTAGGGATTAGGGATTAAGGATTTAAGGGTCAATGGATCAGGGGTTAGGGGAGTTAGGGATTTGTCGAAACTCTCTTAAAATTTCACGGAACCTCTTCCAACATGCCAATCACCAATGTCATCCAATGATGTCGCACGGTGAGAAGTGAATGGGGCCAACGTTGACATTTCTTCAAATTGTTACTGCATGCATTGAAATTTTACACGGTTAGAATAAACACATGCCTTAATAGTATGTCAGGGTTTCAAGACTCAAGGATACCTAATGTACCCACATAATATTTGAGATCATCCACATTTTCATCAATGTTCATCATGCAGTCTCATTATCATCATTTGTCATTCACATATATGGAATGCTTGTCGAAACTCTCTTAAAATTTCATGGATTAACATATTCCAACACATCACCAATGCCATCCATCAATGTCGCATGATGAGTAGTGAATGGGTTTTAGTTGTGGATCTTCCTAAATAGTTAATTAGTTGAGGTGTTGGGGGTTAAGTGGATAGGGGCTTTGAGGATTATGGGATTTAGGGATTTGGGGTACATGGATTAAGGGTTAAGAGAAATAGGGATTAGGGTTTAAGGGATTAAGAGTCAAGAGATAAGGGATTTGGCGCTTATGGGTTAGGCAGTTTAATGGTTAATTTCTTAGGGATTATGGGCCAGGGGATTAATGTTTAAGTGCTTAGGGCATAGGGGTTTATGGATTAAGGGGATTAGGGATTAGTGTTTAATTGTTTAAGGGTCGATGGCTTGGTGGTTAGGGGATTTAGGGATTTTGTGTTAAGGGATTAATGATTAAATAAGGTTGAGGGATTAAGGGTTTAGGGATTAGGGATTAAGGCTTTAAGGGTCAATGGATTAGGGGTTAGGGTTTAGGTAAAAATTTGGCATGGTTAGATGAGACACATGCCTTGATGGTATTCGATGGTTTCAAGAGTCAAGGATGCATGACATCCTCGCATAATCTTCAACATCCTCCACGTTTGCATGAACCTTCATTATGCAGTCTGATCATTTTCATCATTCAACATTTCCATCTACAAAATATTGGTGAGAATTCTCTTGAAATTTCATGGAATTTATTCCAACATGCTCATCTATAATGTCATCAGGCAACCCGACACAATGAGTATTGAATCGAGCCAATGTTGAAATTGATTCAAAATGTGACTGTATGTGATGCAAATTTACATGGTTAGACTAGGTGAATGCATTGACTGTATGGGAGGGTTTAATTAAGACTCAATGAAACCATTGAGATTGATTATTGATGTAATTTTGATATGAAATAGGAAAGTAAAATTGAACTATAATTTATTGAATTTTCACCTAATTCTAGGTGATTAAAAACTTTTATTTTGTTTAATTATTTTATGTTTAGTTCTTAATAAAACATAATAAAACATTTATGCCCAACATTAAAATGTAAATAATATAAAAATAATGAATTTAACAAAGTTGTTTATTCAAATCATTATGAGATACTTGCATATTTAATTAATATTTTATTAACTTTTGTGTCTTCATGAACATATGCTGATATAAAATGGATGGATGAAGCATACAAGTAATCCTATTTTTTTCCGCCAACAATTCATACCATATATTGAACACTTTAACGATATTGTAATAGGTGATTTTTATTGACACAAATAATACTGAAACATTTCAAAAGACTAGACCATAAGAATCATCACTTTTTAAACATGGATTACAAATAATTCTGAAATCTAGAAGTATTGGTCATTAACATCATTGTCTGCAACAATGTCATCTAGTATATCATTGTCAATGTTCATATGATATTTCAAGTAGTTAATATTATCATCATCCTCATCTTGATCTGCATCATCTTCATCATCATTTAAATTTGACTATAGATCATCCATATTGTTACCAGATGTATTTGGATCATCATTTTGTATACCATACATATTGTTGTCTTCCATAACATCAACTAACTCTGGATTTTTGTCTTCTTGTGCATGAACATAACCATCTTAAGCATCACCATGGATGTTAATTTTTTCGATTTTCTCTAATCCATCTCTCTCATTTTGTTTGCCATCATTGTTTTTCTCAGTATCCATTAATGCATCATCAAATACATGCCTTAATCTTCGATCATAATGTATGACAAACAACCATTTTGGGTCCATAATATCTTCATAGAAAAATACATGCACGTGAACGAGTACATACATATATTATAAGTATGTTATAACAATTTTATTGATTCATAAACACATTTATATATTCACAATAAACAATGTATTAATACCTTATTGATCACTACCACTTATTACAGTTTGAGTTAAAGAAATACCTACTCACAATGAATTGGCAGAACATAAGGCTCTTAATCCTTCAGTAGGAACCTTGAGGAATCTATAGAAAACAATCCACTATGGGTATCATGCCTTTGTTTCCTCTCAAATGATTCATACCATCTACACTTAAAAATACAACATTTAAAAGAGCGATAATCCAACTCAATAATTTCTTGTATTTTCCCAACATATTGTAGATTTCCTTCAATAATATTCTTATCTTTTGAGCTTGATCAATTGGATTGCTTGAAGTCAACCGTGATTCCCCAATTGAAGGATCATATCTTTACATCTACGCGTTCTACATGATAATGTCAACCATATTCTCACATTGCTGAATATTTACTCGCCTATGAAAGACCATTTCTTTCGGTTAAAACAAATAAAATGATGAATATTGAAATATCTAATACTATCAAAATTGTAAGGAAACAACATTTTGTAAAATTCCAACTATACCTTTCTTTCACATCCTCTAGACATGTTTATTTCATCTTCTGTTGTGTTTGAATCTATACCTGCATCTTCTATTTTATTTTGAATTTTTTCAGTAACCCATTCTAGTGTGCAATCTTTGCCTGATTCCCCTTGTAGATCAGTAGGAAAAGGGGTATTCCTTGGGTTTTATCTCTTAAATTGTTTCCTTGCTTCTAACACTTCTTCTCTTTTTTTATCATACAAATCAATCCATTTGTTCATAAATTCCATGTGGTACATAATGAACTTGTCGAGTATAGCCCTTTTGTCTACACCTATTACATGCCAACAAGTTTATTTCAAACTTCAAAGGCCATTTTGTTAATTTGAAAAATAAATTACAGATTAAATTAATGATTTCAATAAAAACAACCACAATGAAAATGAGTTTACTTACTAATTTCTACTTGAACACCATTAGATTTTGGTTTTTCTCCATCAATAATATATGATTCTCGTTCTTCAATCCATAAGTGTGGCCCATATTTGAAATCCTTACCAAGGAACTCACATAGGAAGAAAAATGATTCATTCAATACATACCCTTCAGCCATGCAACTCTCTGGATGTGCCTTTTGTTGGACATATATTTTTAGAGTTTTCATATATATCTCAAAGAAAAACATCCACCTCGTTGATACAACACCTTCCAATTCAATGTCATCGACTATGTGTATAAGTAAATGGATTTGTAGGTCCATGAAAATTATAGGGAGATCCTTCTCAAATACACATACAATTTCTGCAATTTTCTTCTTCCATTCTGGCACTTCACATTCGTAGATCTCCTCAGATGTCACCCACCTAATATAAGAATAGTAAATTAGTATGAACCTTTAGGAAACATTAAAATGAAATACAATATCTCTATGTCTCTCACACATGAAAATTCCATACCACATATCTTGCAAATGTTGACAATTCACTTATGGCATTCCTCAAGTTAGCGGTAAGACATGAATCCCCCCTAATTGCCAATGGCATGATATGCTGTCAAACACATTTATGAAAGGTCAATAGTTATTTTTGTCACACAATAGAAAATCAAAATATATAAATGATGATGTATAATACCTTCATAAAAGTATTAAAATCATGTGTTTTAAATACTTTGATATGTCCATCAACTATAAAAAAATTAACCAATGATGACTCATAGCCATTAGGTGTCCTTATTGAATGTATGACATTTTTTAGTTGGTCTAGCTCTTTCTTTTTCAAAATCCATGGAGATTCATCATATGATTTATTTTCCCTATTTGGCCACAAATGTTTTCTATCTAATTTGGTACTCGAAAGAGCAATATCTCTCCTCGAAGACAAGGTGGCCTTCTCTTTTCCTGATATATGTCGAAATATTGAATCTGGTACATTTTTGAAGATGTGCATAGGATCTAATAGGTGAGATATTAATAGATCCTTCTAGTAAGGGAGATCATAAAATATGGATTTCCTTTTCATCCCTTCTGGAATCTTAATTACAACTTGTTATGGTTCTTCAATAGAATCACCCGCATCAAAAATATATTTCCAAGCTTTCAATTTAGCATCTTCATACTTCTTAAGCCAATCAATTGGACCCATAATCATGGGAGGGCCTCTATTTTCAACTTTTCCATCAAATTGATTCTTATGGAGGTTTCTAAACCTATGATCTGGTGGTAGAAAAAACTTGTTGTTTGCATACATAAATTTATGTATATCTTTAGAATACTACCCTTGAAATTGTTCTGCACATCTTGGACATGAAAATATCCCCTTTGTTTGAAGCCTTGCAATTCAATAAGTAAGGTTAATAACATCAAAATAATAGTATAAAACTGAGTATGAGAGTTGGGATGAAAATAAATTATTAGTGTAAATACGTAAAAAAGAATCGTCTTGCCGGAACAAATACGAAGTCCTGGGAAATCATGAATAGTCCAACATAGCACACCATACAACATGAATGACCTATTTGATGGAGGACTTGATATTTCATACATTCTTATTCATTTCCATACCAGTTGGATCTCATCAATAAAAGGTGCAAGATAAACATCCATGTTTTTAACTTGATGTTTTCCTGGAACAATGAGACTTAGCATAAGGTGCTCCTTTCTAACACTCATCGATGGGGGAATATTGTATACTATCAATCCGACTAGCCAAACACTATAATTTGAGCTCATAAAAGAAAATGGGCACACTCCATCAATTGCAAGACCAAACCTGATACTACGAGGTTCATCTTTGAATTTTCTTGTCCATTTTTCCTCTATGTGTTTCAATGCTTTGGATTCGGCCAAAATTTGCATGAATCCATGTTTACTCCTATTCTTTGCATGCCATTCCATCAATTGTGCATGTGAATTTCAACTAAACAGTCGTTGAAGTCTACGTATAACTTCCATGTAACGTAAAACCTTCTTTGGAACTGTAGGACCTTGTACATTTGTATGGTATCTCTTCTCTTTGCATACATGGAATTCTACCTTGTCTTGATATTCATCTCTGTATAAAATGAAATCATTAATACATGAATGAATTTTCTTATATTCAATCCCCAACTCAACTAACAAATAACGCGCCTCTCTGGAGGTTGATGGCAACACATTCTCTTCAGGAAATATTTTGGTTTTTAGTTCCCTGTAAGATTGCCAAAGATTAGATCAATTTAATATTTGACTTATGATGAACATGTTTGATATGTCAATATATATTAGGACTATTCATAAACAAATTACGTACACCAATTGACAATGCATTGTAATAAATAGATTTCAACTCACTTTAGTAGGGTGGTGAATCTTTTGTCTTACCAACCAAATAGTGATTTGATTTCTAATAATATTAATGTGCATGCCATTTTTGAGGTTCTACTTGCACCAGATTTGAACATGGGTGTCTTTGTTGCTTGCTTGATTGAGTCGTTCAGATTTTTATCATCAACATTACAATTGCGGTAATTACCCATGTTGTCATTTTTACTGTCATCCATATGATCATTGTTGTCATCATTGTTTCCATCCCCTAAGAAACATGTAAACATTTCATTCAATCCTTCTTCATGCATTGCATTTTCACTATCATGATCATCATCAGTAACACTAGGTTGCATGTCATCAATGTATGTTAATCTCATCAATTGTTCAAATTTCTTAGGTGGTACAATTCTCTTTAAATATTCTCTTTTCTCCTTGATATGGTTTAAAGGATGGTTTGGATCATTCCGTTCAAATATTAAGAGCCCAGTTGGATCTTGGGTATTAGTAGTCGTTATTTCATCATCATCTTCTACCTACCAACAAAGGCAACCATTATTTGATGTTTGGCAACAATTCTATAAATCATAAATGTATCAATTTCAAAGAAATATAATCAAATATGGCTTAACAAATTATAATATAAAAGGTATGAACATATATACATCAATATAATAGTCTTGACCAACCTCTTTTTCGGTGCAATTATTTGTTGTGTCTGGAGGATCCATTTTTATATCCTATTCCACACACTTTGTTCTTTGTGATTTAATAGTTTTAGGTCCACGCCCATGTACATATGTCTTTTTTCTTTTTCTAGTTGAACTCTTAGGCTATGCACTTTCTCCAATATTCATCTGAAATAGTCAACAACATGCCTCATAATTTATTTCAAGATTGGATAATACACTATAAATTTTAATAATACTGTGAGAAAGGATGGATGTATCACAAAAGTATTCCTAAGATAAGTCAAAATTTGATTACCTGTTGTCTTGCGACATCCATTGTGTCCTTATTTGAGATGACACGATCTGTTGCCATGGTCTCATCTGGCCCCTATAATACACAACATAGTCCATGATGTTTATTACACCAATTATATCATTTCAACCAATATGATATCGAACACAAAACCTCACTTTACTCATATATTTGAGATATTGATACAACATAGTTTATATAACTTTATCTCTTCTATGTTGTAGCATTTGTGAATTCATAAACACCATACTCCTTTGGTTGAGGTTGATTTGTCTTCTTACCTTTATTGTATCTGCAGATTATGTATCTGATTCTATGGCCACCCACTTTCCTCTCGTTGATTTAGTAGGGCTATGTCATCCATGTCCTCTGTCCATGGCCTTCTATGGATCCTGTAATACACAACATTGACATTAGTCACATAACATCTATGCATCGAGAGAATGTTGTTGATATTATCTTGTTAATATCCTCGCCTTTCACAGTCCAATGCAATGGTATGGTATGGTATGGTATGAAATGGTTTTGGTATGCAATGGTATACCAATACCATCTACCATTGCACAACAATGGTATTGGTATTGGTATTGGTATATATGAAATGGTATTGGTATTGGTATTGGTATTGGTATGAAATTGTATGCAATGGTATGCAATGGTATTCATATGAAATGATATTTGTATGCCTTTCCTTGACTTTCCATGCCAATGCCATGCCTAGCCTTGCCATGCCTTGCCTTGACAATCCATGCCTTTCCTTGACAAGCCATGCCTTTCCTTGAAATGTCTTTCCTTGCCTTGACATGCCATGCCTTTCCTTGACATGCCATGCCTAGCCTTGTCATGTATTTCCTTGACAAGACTTTCCTTGCCTTGACATCTCTTTCCTTTCCCTGATATGTTATGCATTTCCTTTCCTTGACATGCCATTCTTTTCCATGCCTTTCCATTTCATGCCTTTCCTTGACATGACTTTCGTTGACTTGACATGCCTTTCCTTGCCTTGACATTCCATTTCCTTGCCTTGACATGCCATTCCTAGCCTTTCTTTGACATGCCCTGCCTATCCATTCCATGCCTTTATTTTACAAACCATATCTTGCCTTGACATGTCTTTCCTTACCTTGACATGTCTTACCTTGCCTTGACATGACTTGCCTTGAAAAGCCATTCCTTTCCTTGACAAGCCATGCCTTTCCTTGACATGTCTTTCCTTTCCTTGACATGCCATGTTTTTCCATGAATTGTCATGCCTTACCATGACTTTCCTTGTAATGCCTTGCCTTGATATCCTATTCCTTGCCGTGACATTCTTTTCCTTGCCTTGCCTTGTCATGCCTTTCCCTAACATGCCTTTCCTTTCCTTGACATGTCATGCCTTGAAAAACCATGCCTTGTCTTGCCTTGACAAGCCAAGCCATGCCTTGCCTTGAAATGTCTTACCTTTCCTTAACATGCCATGCCTTCCCATGAATTGCCGTACCTTACCATGACTTGCCTTTCAATGCTTTGCATTTCCATGCATTCCCTCGCCTTTCCTTTCCATTCCTTCCCTTGAATTGCAAGCCCTGAAACATCATTGATAGACTAGGGATCTTGGGAAACCAGTTCATTATTTTCATTGTCTTCTTAAGTGCATGGGTACAAGTATTCTTGGTAATGGATCCATTGATGATTAATTATACTATTTTATGATTCCTTTAGTGACCTATTTTCTTCCATAAGTTTCGTTTTGCCTTTGCAATATGTCCAACATCTTGAAGGGTGATTAGAATGATTTGGTGACCCCTATTATCTATCCTTTATCATTTTGAAGCATTGGTTGTTGTACACATAATGTTACAACCTTCTACAAAAATCAACATATGATGATAGGATTGTAGCACACTATGTTCACTATATTACAATAGAATACCAATCAAAAACCTTAGACATTGGTGGAAATGATGAACATGAACATATTTCTGGTCTCTCTAAAAATGAAAGGCATACTAGGATTAATATTGATAAAATTGAATTCAAGGCAAAAGAGGAATGGTCACGTGTTGATATGTGTACTATAGAATATAAATCAACAAATGGAAAAGTGATCATGTTTTCTCTGATCTCCTTGGGGTTTATCTCAAGAAATTTGAGAATCCTTCAGAGTCCAGATAAATATGTTTTGATCTCCTTGATTCTTTGGGTCAAGAAACCATTAACTTATAGTATAATGGTCATAGATATTACATCATATGTTTTGATGCCCCCCATATTTTTTATGACAATAATGGTTTTGATAACAAGGAACACAGGGCCAATGCTAAGCCAAGTGAACAATACGACCTATGTAATCATAACTCGGACCTCAGATGCACATATGTCTATGGAAGAATCATAGGTCTCAAAACATAGTTATCGACTTAACGAGAACTGTGACCTCAAAACGAGAACTCTATCCCTTAAAACCCATACTTTTGCATAAAAAACATGAAAATCAACCCCCAAATCAAAAAGTGGTGCTACCGATAGCACCATTTTTTTAAACGTGGTCAAAATTACAACCTTTTTCGAACATGGCCTTTGAAACTCAGACAGTAGCTCAGAAAAACCTTTAAATCAACACCTAAATCAAAAAGTGATGCTACGTAAAAAAAATGTTTTTCCTAAACGTGAAAATCATAGCTATTTACGACCTAATTGAAATTGTGATATTGACAACAAAACCATATGTAAATAAACAACCCAAAATTGGACTCCAAATGGTCCCTTGAAAATTTATTTACAAATTTTATTTTTTATTTTTTTAATTTACATTAAAAAACAAATAAATAGAAAAAACAAAATCTTCACAAATAAATATATTTTTTAAATGACCAAAAAACACATTTAAAAAAACATTATAAATTCAATTAAAAAAAACATTAAAAAACAATGTGAAAAACAAAAATAACTAAAAAGAAACAAAAAAAAATTAAAATTTTCCTCCAAAAACAATAATTTAAAATATATATATATATATTTTACAAAAGAATCATTAAAAAAACCTTTAAAATGTAATTTAAAAAAATAAAATAAATAAAAAATAGAAATAACAAAATTCAACAAAACAATATCTAAAATAAAAAATATTAAAAAATCTCGAATTAAAACTTTAAAATTAAAATAAAAGATAAAAAGTTCAAAAATATATATTTTAAAAACAATATTTAAATGAAAACAAAATAATTTTAATAAATTTAAATACGCTTAGAAGTTTATTTTAAAATTTTAAAACCAATTTTAAAATAAACTTCTAAGTGTATTTAAAAAAAAAGAAAACCAAAATTTAAAAAGAAAATTAAAAGCAATTTTACAATACAAAAACTATCAATTTTATTTGAAACTAAAGTAAAAAAATAGAAAAAGCAAATATAAACAAATTTAATAACATTTAAAATAAAATACAATTTTGCAATGGAAATAACATAAAATTGTAATTAAAATTAGAAAAAAGAAAAATTACAAACCTACATATTATTGGGGTGTCGTGGGGGGCGATTCTCGGCATCACCCCAGCCCCCATGGGCTAAGCCTTTGTTCCATGGGGCCAAGGCTTAGCCCGTGTGGGATGGGGTGATATCGAGCATCACCCCAGCCCCCAGGGGCTAAGCACTGGTCCCACGGGGCCAAGGCTTAGCCCGTGGTGGTTGGGGTGATGTCGGGTATCACTCCAGCCCCCATGGGCTAAACCCTTGTCCCACGGGGCTAAGTCTTAGCCCCTAGGGGCTGGGGTGATTCTCGGCATCACCCTATCCCCCACGGGCTAAGCCTTGGCCCCGTGGGACTAGGTCTTAGCCACTGGGGGCTAGGGTGATGCCCGAAATCACCCCTCGCAGCACCCACGACGCCCATGTTGGTTGAGCGTTGTGGGTGTCATGGGGGTGATGTCGGGCATCAACCAGCCGTTGGGGGCTTCGGTGATTCTGGACATCGCCCCAGCTCCCAAGGGCTAACCCGTAGCCCCGTGGGACTAGGTTTTAGCCCCTGGGGGCTGGGGTGATGCTCGACATCACCCCAACCCCCACAGGCTAAACCTTAGTCCCACGAGGCTAAGGCTTAGCCCCTGGGAGTTGGGGTGATGTTGGACATCACCTCTCATAGCCTCCAATCATCGGTGCATATGTGTTTTTTAATTTGTTTGTGTTTACATAAAATTTTACATATTTTTAAGTTTTTTAATAATTTTATTTTATTTTTTGTAATTTTATTTTTTAATTTTTTTTATTTATTTTTTTTAATTTTGTAGTTTAAGTGTGTTAATTTGTTTTTTTTTAATATATATTCTTAATTTTTCTTTGTGTTTTTTAAACTTTTCTAAAGTTTTTAGGCCATAAATTTGGTTTTTTACCTTTTTTTTTTGTTTTTTCCGCTTTAGTTTTTTAAGTTTCTCTTTTATCTTTTTTATTATCTAAATTTGTTTTTTTATTTTATTTTTTAATTTTAGTTCTTTTATTTTTCTTAGTTTTTAAATTATAAAAAAAATTGAATTATATTTTTTTGTTAAATATTAAAAAATAGTGTTATTTAACTACAATTGTTTTCCATGTATTGAAGTAAAGGTAAACAATGTGTTAACAATGGTGTTTTCCACTATATTTTAAAAGTATGGAACAATAAATTAATTAAGAAGACACAATTATATGAAAAATCATAACTTCAAAAAAGTAAATGGTAAAAAATATTTTTAAGATTGAAAGAAGCATGAAAAAATGACTAAAAACACCATTGAATAAAAAAAAATTGAAAAAAATGAAAAATGATGAAAAATAAGCATTTAAAAAAAAATGTGTAAACATTGTGGATTGAAAAAATTGAAATATCAAAAAGCCACCTAAAAAGGGAGAGGGGGTGCTACCGGTAGCACCATTTTTAAAAATGGAGTAAAAAATTGGACCCCCCAAAAAATGAGAACTCTGTAGAGTTCTCGTTAAGTTGGTAACTATGTTTCAACACATTAGTACGTCTGAATATATGAAAAATCAGAATCTTGAGTTGCACAATATGTGGAATTGCATCTCTGATCTGATTATAAAGGGTTGATATATGGAGAATTTGTAAAATTATCTCTTTGATCTGCTAATGGGGGCTCTTGTTCGATGTTTTTACAAAACCATGAGCCCATAATGGACATGTATCATCGAGATCATGGGATCGTTTGTCAGGAAGCATACATGGATGGGTATCATTGCAAACCCTGAAATGGTATTAAAGACAAAGATAAATATTTGATTGATAATAAACATAAGGTGTCAAAAAAGATAATTGGTTCGAATCTTCTTGAGACAAGAATAGAGTTTGCTATTGGGAATAACAACATTGAAAATAACGATGCACTTTGTCATATCTTCTAGAGAGAAAATGTGTCAATCATGAATTCAGATGCATTGAATATGTGGTTCATCTTGTTCATGATCATACTAATTTCCTAAGAGAAAAACAATATTTTACTACTGAGGGCCTAAGTGAAAGTGTTGATAATTCCACATTGTATCGCTACTTTTAGTTAGAGTAGAATAATTCCAAGTTGAATACTCCAATGAATCTTTTTTGTCTCAAGACCAAGCAGTCAACCTTCCACCACCATAGGTCTATTAAGGTTCATGGAAGCATAATTGACTCGGGATTTAGAAGGGAATAGTCCAATGTACTATCCATTATCAAGGACCCTACACATATTGATTTGAGAACAAATCCATTTATCAAAAAAATTGAGAATAAGTTGTATATTATGACTAGAAATGATAATAAAATACAAGATAAAAAAATTGCACTAAATGAGGTCATAATCATCATTGGAAGGCATCAACTTGTAATAGGTATGAAGGACCTTACACCCATTCTTCTTCAAAAAAAAAAATGTGATAAAATTTATAGGATGCATGAAGCTATAGATTTAGCTTTTAACAACAATGTTGGGACACAACTAGTAAATGATATTCTTCTTAATATTTTGGGATAAAATTTGCATTTATGATGTCTTTACAAATTTTGTAAAGTATTCCCTATATGTTATAGAAAAGATGGTAACAATCCTTGTAGATTTCAAAACCAAAATATTGTCATGTATTTACAACCTATGGGACTACTGTAAACCCACATATAGCATCCTCCCTGTGCCAAATAATCCACTATATAGTTAATTCCTCAAATAAAACTTTTAGCAAGAGGAACTGAAGTAGAATTATGCACTCTCAAGTAGAAGCAAAGGAGAAATCTCATTGTTATTAGAAATCTAGGAAGACATGTCATGGTTGTGTAGTGACTATAACATCCCTCTCCAATGGTGGATAGAAAAATATTGTAGCAAACCATGTTTGTTTGTGCATATGTTGGAAGACACTTTTTAATTGCAGGTACCAATCCCATGCTTAGCCTATAAGTAATGAATATTCTAGCCAATGAACATTGTAGTTTGAATGTTGCTTTGTTTTCAATGTTGACCAAACACAAAGGAAAGGGTCATTATATTGATGAGGTGCTAAGGTCATTGCATTCTCTCCCTTATTTCTCCTAGTACCAACATCTTGCACATGTAACAATAGGGTATGAAAGGAATACGCCCCCTTAAGAATTATAGTAGCATGAATAAGTTCCCTTGATCATTAGACTTGATTTAATGTGTTTTAGGAATTGCTAGCTTATGCCTTGCATTGTAAAAACCATAGTTTAATGTAAGTGTGATGTTTTTTTGGATGTGGATATCATTCTCATATGTATATTCCATGCCTTGCCTTGCCTCACATTACTCATTCAAGAGATGGAAAAATTGTTGATTCTTCACCTCACAATGTTGTAATTAGAGATATAAAGGATCAATCTATTATAATTTTTTTAGGACATGTTCATGGTTCTTCAAGGGTATATAATTTTTATAGGTTTCAACCCTCATGACTACCACCATATTCATTTCTCACGGTGATGACTTGAGAAAATGTTGGCATGATAAATTTGATCATTTGAACTACTACTCACAACAACTCTTAAAGCACCAAATCTCCCATGGTCTACTGCCTATCTTGTGAAATAATGGATTTTTTCATGTTCATGTCTTCGGTGGATATCAAAGAGATCATTTGCATCTATGCATTCACAAGAAACACACAAAACACTTGAATTGGTTCACTTGGTTGTTGTGCATGCCAATTTGGCATGCACAACATCCCTATTGGTTGTTGTGCATACTTTTAAACTTTAATATGTGTGGACTTCTTGATGACGGTTGCAGGAAGAAGATGCAACCATTGAAAGAAACCATGAAAACAGAAAATATTGGGTTTGATACTTCCTTATTTTCTACTTCCTCTACAACTCTTGTTCTTTTTGTAATAGCATGTAAACCAAATCATGAATCGATTTTAGACTCAATGGATTCTCATCATATGGTTAATAATAAGGATTTTTTCCCTAGTCTAGATGTTTGTACAACCTAGTATATTTTTTTGGATGATAGTTATCCTTTGGAAGTTATACCTGGAGAAAAAAGATATCTTTGTAATGGTCAATTTAACAATGTATTCTAAGTTCCTAATATATGAGCTAATTTTCTTTTAATTTCTCAAATTACTCATTCAAGTGATGGAAAAATTGTTGAGTCTTCACCTCACAATGTTGTAATTAGAGATATAAAGGATCAATCTATTATAATTTTTTTAGGACATGTTCATGGTTCTTCAAGGCTATACAAATTGTATAGGTTTCAACCCTCATGACTACCACGATATTAATTTCTCGCGGTGATGACATGAGCAAACTTTGGCATGATACATTTGATCATTTGAACTACTACTCACAACAACTCTTAAAGCACCAAATATCCCATGGCCTACCACCTATCTTGTGAAATAATTGATTTTTTCATGTTTATGTCTTCGGTGGATATCAAAGAGATCATTTGCATCTATGCATTCACAAGAAACACAAAAAAAACTTGAATTATACATTCTCACTTCCATTGATGACTACTCTTCATGAACATGGATTTAATTATTAAAAGTAAAATATGATTTTCTTAATCTCTTTGTTTTTTTCAAAGCATTGATTGAAAATAAAGCAAGACAACTGATCAAAATACTTTTCAGTAATAATGGGAGAGAATATGTTAATAAAAACTTGATTGTGTCTTTCTCTAAAAATTGTATTCAAATGCATAATACATTTCACTTACAAACCACAATAGAATGGGATAGTTGAACATAAGAATCAAACAGTTAAAGAAATGGCTAATTGTATGGTTCAATCAAAGAACCGAACACACAAATTTTTGGCACAAGCAATTAATTGTGCTAACCATATATTGAATGGTACTCTTACAAAATTTGTATCAAATGTAACTCAAGAAAAATATTGTTCTAAGATTTATCTTCATGTAATTAATTTTAAAGTGTTTATTCTAAATAATGGGCTCTTTTTCTAGATGAAAATAAAAAGACAATGCAACCTAAAAGAATGGGATCATTTTCTAGATGAAAAGCATAAAACAATACAACCTAAAAGTGAAAATCATAAAACAATGCAACCTAGATACTTTGCATACTTATGGGGCATAGAGAAACAATCTTTGCATGGAGTGCAAAGGTTACTCCTACTATCGTGTGACCAAATCTTCACTTTCCTTTTAACTTGTGCCTTTTGCCTTGGTTTATTTATTTCAAGGTTTGATGTCTTAGTCCTTATGTGATGCATGGAGCATGGATTGTGGAGCATCAAGATCCCCTCCTTTGAGCCATGCCTTTTTGTAGCTTAAATATTTTCATAACCTTTTACTTTCACATTTTTCCAAATGTTTATATGTACTTTTACATATGGAATGGGACAACATTTAAGGATACCATGGAAGTATATTGGTCTCTAACTTTCATGTGTCAAGTTCAAATATTCTAATAGGAATACATGGGCACAATAATGATTCATGTTTAGATCTTGGATGATAATCATCGAAAATTACCTATATGGAAAACTATACCCTCTTACCACATAACCAAATCTTGAGAGGAATTAAATTAAAAGGAAAGTCAATGATTGCATAGGGTTTCTCACCTCAATAGATTATATGGATATCCATTAGTTATAAATGTTGTTATGTAGTAGAGAGAGCACCTGCAAAGGGAGAGCTTCAAGGATTGAGGCACCTCCATGCAGGGGCTTTGAGTAGTATCTTTCAACTTACCAAGCCAACACTTGGTCTAAAGGAAAATGGTAATTACTAAAGGGTTCAACCACCATCAATCAAGTTAGGAGGGGAGATCATAGATCAAGCTTTCCATCAAGGATAACCACCATCAATCAAGTTAGTAGGGGAGATCATATATCAAACTTTTCTTCAAGGTTAGAGTCTTTGATAGGCCTTTTGTCTTCATGCAAGAACCCATAAAACCTAGGAAGGAAACCATGGCTACTTTATTGACAAGGGAGAAAGACCCACATCATCCCTGTCATTGGAAACAAGAGAATCATGAAGGCCATGTGTAAGGAATGTAAGTTACACCTAATTACAAGTGGATGAAGAAGAGTCAAATCCCAACAAAAGGAAATTACAAAGAGTCACATCAATTGATTATATGGATTAATCAGAGCTAAATTTGGTTCCATTAGTGTCATATTTAGCATCGTCCAGTGGAAAAAATGTAATCAACTTTGGGTGCTAAATCTGGATCTAATGACACCCAATTTAGTGTTGATTAGTAAAGGAAATGAAAATTCATAATAGAGCCCACATATAGCACAAAATTTATTATTCATGATTCGGATAACACGGAATTTAAGAAAACATTCATGCAATAGAGCCTGTGCACACCCAAAAGCAATCTTTTGTGCATTCACGAATCTCCATTCATGATTTTAGATCTCACGCACACCTAAAAGCAAGTGTTTGTGCATTCTCGAATCTCCATTCACAATTTTATATCCCGCGTGCACCCAAAAGAAAGCATGTACACCAAAGAGTGGGTAGTCTCATGTCCCCATGCATTGTAAAAAAAATATCATACCCAAACAAACCACCCAGAGAAAAGGCAGGGGCAAGCGTGGGAATATCCTCACCCGCAGAGACAGAGGAAGTTGATCAACTAAAAGGAATAGTAAGAGGGTAGGGGAAAACATGGGAAGATACTCACCCACAAAGACAAAGGCATTTGATCGACGCAAAGGAATAATAATAAGGTAGGTGAAATCATGGGACGATCCTCACCCGCAGAGACATAAGCAGTTGATCAATGCAAAGGAACAATAAGAAATCTCGTTAATGATCTATATCCACCCACAGATGATGAAAAAAAGGAATAGTAAGAAAGTGTAACGAACCTCCTCGTTATGATGACGAACCTCATATAACAAGTACAAAAGTTTTTTTTATAATGTGTGTGCGCGCATGTACAAGGGAAATAAACACATTCGACTCTACGTCGCCACCCGATGATGAACAAGATGCATACAATGACGAACACATCATGACGACCTAAGATGCACATCAAGTATCTGCATGCAATGAATGACAATCAATCGACAAATAAATAAGACTGACTACCCATCCATCCTACCCTGCAATGGTTAGGACCTCCAAGACACATAAGAAACGTTCAAGCCCAGGTTCCCATCGATTTTAACCATTTAAGGTCTCAGGGCTGGCGACTTTTCTGAGGAACATGGAGGCGTCTACATCCCGCCCGACACAAGCAGACCAAGCACACAAAATTTTACGACCCAGTACAACATTAATTAAACAAAGGACTACAATCTACATTAGTCTTAAGGTCATTCCATCGCGCAACTTTAGATCATAATTTGTCATCAAGGTACCCTCTAATTCAACATTGAAGGACCTTATTGTGAAAGTCCTAACCTTGACTGGATTTAACATTTAACAATATAATTAATCATTAGTTATAATCGTAAAAATAATGTATAGTTACAAATTATCATTTAACGCAGTAACTAACATTTAATCTACAATCCTAATTCAAAATTAACGCAATATTCTAAGATCGTTCAACACAATCATTAAAAATCCACAGTAACATTAATGCAATAATCTGAATTTATAAATCAATGATCGATAATTAAGAACCAACAATTAACACAACAACGCCATAATTATAATCAGTAATTAGCGCAATATTCTAAAATCATTTAACGCAATAGTTATAAAATTAACACTAACATTAACTTAAAAATGATGACAATAATAAGAAGATCTTAAGAAGTACTTTTATCTCCAAAATAAACATCTGTTACAAGAGAAATCACATTCAATAGAATATATAAAATATCTAGCTTCTTATGGAAAGGAAACGATAGAACAACTTATTTATATCAATAGCAGAACAATGATAGAATTATATTTCAACTAATCTTTAATACTTGATCTCCAATGATATGAGACCATCAATGTTATTTAACTCTAGATTACATCGATTAATATCTTTATTGTGATAATATACCCCCCCCCATACTCTAAAGCAAACCCATACAATACTCATTATTTAAGCTAACTAGATTGTCTAGATTTGGATTTGACCATTAAATCTCAACCATTAGACAATTAAGAGCACTCATTTTCAACCAGGACGCTGCCATTTAAAAATAAATAAGGAAGCGAAGAACACGGCATTAAGATCGATAACCGGCATTTAAAGTAAGGTAAAAGACTTGGCGTTTGAAAATAAGCCATTGATTAAGGCCTGGGTAAAATTTCTCTGCCAGGTAACCAGAATAAAGGTAAAAATAAAAGGGGCCTAACTAAATTATAATATAAAAATGAAATCGCAGGAGATCATAGAAATCTTGACACAGGGATTCAGGCACATGAAAACGATATGCAGGGACTCATAATCATTCTTAACGGTAGCCATTTTTAGTCTCTTACCTGTCATTCCTAAATGTCATTTCTACAAACCAATAAAGTTTACTGCCTTTCGCGTTGTCGCTTCGTCATGATAAATTTACTGCCACCAACATTGATGAGTTTACTTCCTGGTAATAAGGGAGAATTACTGCGAGGAAAGGTAAATTTTTAAAGGTAATGTTGAACGTAACAGAATCCCATGTTGGGCGATCCAAAAAGGTGAGAAGTGATGGTGTAACTGCTTCTAAATTGACAGTTAAAAGTGGAAATGTTCTAAATGTAAAACTCCAGTTCATGAGATTAATGGAACGCCCAAAAGGAGATAACAGTTCAGTCATTGAACTTAAATTAGAAGCGGCACATGTACCATCGATTCAACTATTAAACTTCGAAATTCTTAGATTTAACATTTTAACAAGGAACCTGCTCGAGCTACCAATTATCACATAACTCCAGATACTAAATTAGGGTCTGGAAATCGATCTTCTCCTTAGCTCCTCACGAAAATGTAAGGTGAATCCAGAGTAGACGCGTCACTATATGTTTGCCTCCCAATTTGGTATTGGGCAGAAGTCGACTCTCTTAAAACTTGCTTGAGGGGCCACAGAAGGAATAACACTTGCAGGGATGAAGGAAGGATGCAGGTGCTACACAGAAGATTCATCCGAAGGTTTTTATGCCTATCAAGGGTACTCGAGCTCACTGTATCAATACAGAACAGAAGGAGGTACGCGGTTCTATCATGAAATAAGGGCAAAATGTAGTGCCAAACATTGCACAATCACATTGGGCAGGGCGTATTCGATCCAGCAGCAACTAAACAGAAAAAAGGAGTGAGACGCGGCCACCAAGACAATCCCACAGTCAGCACATCAAGCCCGAGCCCAAAACACAGGGAAACAACAACAACACCCACACAAGGAACTGACGAGACAACCCATGGTAGAGTATAAGTGCTCAACGCACCATAGGGAACAATACTATCATCTCCCTTAGGGGTAAACGTTGTGCAATGCGCCCGAAGGACACCACCATTTTATTTCTGACTTTAAATAAAATTCAATTTGTTTTACCAACCCCCAAGAAACCAAATGAGTACTGTCGTAATCAATTAAATAGGAAAAATTCTATGTTAAGTTGCCCACACATTAAAAGAATTTTCAGAGAACGAATAGTCGTGGGCCAACAGAAATATAAGCGCAGAGGTAACTCATCCAGTAACAAAAATCACAGTCAAGGATGTAAAAATATAGAGAACCAAAAGAGAACCACAAGACAACCATCAACCAAGGCAATGACAGAGTTAAGAAGAAATATAGTTTTTATCGTCACACAATTTACAATCGTCGAAGAACAGAAAAAGAAAACAAGTCAATCCGTCGAGAACCCAAGCAGATTTAAGTCAAGTATTTTTCATCTCATAATGCCAATATAAAAATGCTGATAACATTAAGAGAGGGCCAGGCCTAATACCTTCTATCATGCAAAATTAAAAGAATACCGTTGCAAAGGAGGCCACACACTGTCCAGATGGTACGTCTAGCTCCCAGCTCGCCTCGCAAGGCCGAGCTACCACTTCTCTCCGAGCTAGGAAATCCCAACTCCCACAAGTAAATCAGTCAAGTCACTAATCCAGCAGTGTAACGTTACGCTAACAACCAATCCCCTTCTTCCTCCTCCTTCCTCTCTTTTATAGAGTTTTAGAACTTCCAATCTTTCCCTAAATCTCATTTAATTTAAGTTTTAAATAAAAATATTCTAAAATTTCTCCTTCGTACAAGTGTCATTCATCCCCCACATTCCTCCAATAATTATTTTCTTTAATTTATTAAATTGTCTTATTTCCCTCTCCCACTTAGAGTTACTCCTAAATTTACTCCTAGGTGTCCCTAGATTCCCTTACAGGTTTTAAAGACTTTCCCCAAAATGAAGTTGCTAATTTAGTTCAATTTAGAAGGTTCTTAATTGCAAATTCTTTACTAAGTTGACCTCCCGCTTTTACCTTAAGTTCCCCATCTTTCCCTTTTTATGTTACCTTCAATCCCTAGTTTCCTAATTTTTATAATTCCCTCTTTCCCCTTTTTACTTTAGCTAGAAAAGATAGTGTGCAATTTAACCCCTCTTTCCTTTTATTATAATTTAGCATATTTTTAAACTATCAAAAGTTAAAATAATTAATTCTTCTTTATATTTTATATTCACCGATTTTATTTAATTTCTTACACTCTACATTTTACCCAAAAATTTATGAAGACCAAAATTATTTCTCAAGTGGTTTTTATTTTAACTTTTATTATTTTATTTTTATATAGATATTTTCTTAAGGGTAGGAAAAATTTTACCCCTAGTGAAATTTTAGACTTAGAACTTAGATTTTGGACCGGGCGACATTTAATTAGGGAAGTTTGTTTTTTAAAAATTCTCAATGTGTTAATTGTCTTAGGGCCATCTAGGTTCATTCCTTTATCATCATCAACGCGACGTGCCCTTCATGACGCACTACGTGCTCCAAGGGTGCCACTTGCCTCTTTTGTTTCTTTTGTGCGACGTGCCCTTCAAGACGCACCATGTGCTCCAAGAGTGCCACTCGCCTCTTTGTTTCTTTTGCGTGACATGCCCTTCAGGACACACCACGTGCTCCAAGGGTGCCACTCGCCTCTTGACTGATTGGTAGACATCAATAACCCCTAGAGTCAACACTCCGCCAGCTGAACTTGTGGGAGACTAAGGGCTTATAAGGAATAAGGCCCCCGCCTTATTGTGCACCCCTTAGAATCATCGTGAGCGACTGCCACAGTCTACCCTCATGGCATCGTGGGTCCTCTCGAACTAGGTAATCGTTAACCTACAGTTCAAGCCACGAAGAGAGTGCTAGTAGGCTGTGGCAGGGATGTTGTCCACACCTCTCCCTCAACCTCTCTGGTAGTCGTGTGTGTGGCCCCTTTACTCCATATGTGAATCTGGTTGACAAGCTATCATCAGCCTGCATTATCAACAAATCATGTCAGAACATATCCACATCATATCATCTAATCAAATGTACCAATATCACAGTAAATCAATCAAACCCCAATAGCACACTCCGTGAATCGATCCAGAGTCCAAGGGGTTCCATCGATGCCTCTGCATCCTCAAGGTCCAAAACTCTGCATACTCAGTAAAACCGAGTCAATAGCACCTGTCTATGTCGATGTAGTAAAAAAACATGTCATCTACCCATGACGCATCATAATCAAAGACAATGTTTTAATATCATAATAATCCCGATCACTTGCGAGCAAGTGTCCTCAATGAGTAAGTTCACTCAATGCGCCAGAGCGGGATGTTACATACACCCCCTCTTGGTCTAAACTTTGTCCCGAAGTTTCATAGTATAAATGCCGAAAACAAAGTGTATCACAGTGTCATATGTCTAACTATCAAACAAAAATGGAAACTGTCAGTGCATATCATATGCATCCTCCCAGGTCGCCGAGTGCAGACTACAATTGTCCCACTGGACCTTGACCTGATCTACCGTTCGACGTCGTAACTATCAAACATGATGATCTAAGATGCAGACCAGCTCAGCCATGAGCACTCCCTCGTCTGATACCTGTAAGGAACTCATGTCAATAACATGTGTAGGATCACTAATATAATGTCTCAAAACAGATACATGAAAAACATCGTGCATACGCCTCAAGGAATCGGGCAAGGCTATTCGATAGGCCACGGGCCCCTTTCTCTCCACAATCTCGAAAGGTCCCATGAACCTAGGAGGGAGTTTAGGTCCCTACCCAAACTTGATTGAACTCTTGTGCGGTTTAACCTACAAGAAGACTCGGTCGTCGACCTCGTAAATACTGTCGACACGGTGCACATTGACATAACTCTTTTGTCGATCTTGCGCTTCTTTAATCCTTTGTCTTATGGTTTGCATTTGCTCTTCCATTTCTTGGATCACTTCTGGTCCCACCAGGACCCTATCCTCAAGCTGATCGCAACTCAAGGGAATCCGACACGGTTGCCCATAAAGAAACTCTAAAGGCGCCATCTTAATGGTGCTCTGGTAATTGTTGTTGTAAGCGAACTCTACTAGAGGCAAGAATTCTTCCCAACGCTTTTGTTGGTCCATCACGTACATGCGCAACATGTCCTCCAAGGTTTGGTTCATTCGTTCGGTTTTTCTGTCAGTCTCCGGGTGATACGCAGTACTAAAGTCAAGTTGAGTTCCCAAGGCCTCTTGGAAGCTCGTCCAAAATCATCCAGTAAACACCGTTCCTCGATCAGATATATTCTTCTTAGGCACGCCATGCAGCCTCACAATCTCACTGATGAAAACTCTAGCTATGTCAGGCACCTGATACGTCGTACACACAAGAATAAAGTGAGCACTCTTCATCAGAGTGTCTACTACTACGAAAATCAAGTCATGTCTCCTTTCCATCAGTGGAAATCCAACAATAAAATCCATCGAAATAACCTCCCATTTTGATTCTGGAATGGCATGTGGTTGAAGTAATCCTGTTGGGTGTCTATGTTCAGCCTTTACTTGCTGACACTCTAGACATATTGCCACATAGTTGACTATGTCGGCCTTCATTCCCTTCCAGAAGAATAAGGGTTTAAGGTCTGCCCTCATCTTCGTGACTCTCGGGTGAGCCATGTAAACTTCTCTATGAGCCTCGCTCGGGATCAACATCCTCAACTCGTCGTTTGGCGGTATGTAAATACGACTTTTAAAAATCAATAAACCATCGCTATCAAGAGAAAATCCCTCATATCATGGTACCATCATTATGTTTTGTCTGATAAAACCCTTGACCTCTTTGTACCAGTCATCATCACGCTGTAAAGTGAGAATCTTCTCACGTAGATTCGTCTGAAGAGGCAACACTGAAACGATGCGTGGTCTCCAACTCAAAGCATCCGCCACTCAGTTCATTGTTCCTTTTATGTAAGTAATCTCAAATTCATACTCGCTAATCAATTCCGACCAACGCCGTTGTCGCACGTTCAGGTCGCTTTGCGTAAAAATGTGTTGTAGTCCACAATGATCAGTCTTTAGTTCAAATTTTCATCCAACTAGGTAGTGTCTCCAAACCTTCAAGGCATATACGATGGCTAATAACTCCAAATCATGTGTCACGTATTTCTCCTCATGCCTTCTCAGTTTCCTCGAAATGTAAGCAATCACTCATCTATCTTGCATCAAGACTCTGCCTAAGACTTCCTTGGATGTGTCTGTGCATACCAAGAAGTCCGCGTCCATGTCAGGGACCTTTAGTATCGGCGCTGTTGTCAACAACTCCTTAAGCCTCCAAAATGATTCCACGCATTTCTTGGTCCAAACAAACTTCGTGTTTTTCTTTTGCAATTCCATGATTAGATTTTCTATCTTCGAAAATCCCTCGACAAACCATTGATAGTATCCTGCTAAACCCATAAAGCTACGCACTTCCATGACATTCGTCGGCGCAGGCCATTCCATAATAGCCTCGACCTTGGTTGGATCCATGGCGATGCCTTCACCGGAGATGACATGCCCTAAGTAGTGAATCCTCGATTGATAAAAAGAGCATTTGGACAACTTCCCATACAATTTGTGCTCTCCCAGACACTGTAGTACCAAGCGTAAGTGCTCATCATGCTCCTCCGTAATACGAGAGTAAATCAAAATATCGTCAATGAACACTTGTATGAACTTGTCCAAGTACTCGCGGAACACCATGTTCATCAAACTCATAAATACCCCTGGGGCATTTGTAAGTCCAAACGGTAAAACAATAAACTCGTAATGTCCAAACCTCGTCTCAAAGGAGGTCTTAGGGACATCATCCTCCTTGATCCATAACTCGTGATACCTTGATCGTAAATCGATCTTGGAGAACACCTTCACACCCTTCATTTGATCGAACAGGTCATCAATTCTCGACAATGGATACTGATTCTTGATCATAGCCTTGTTCAGTTGACGGTAGTCAATGCAAAGCCTCCACGATCCGTCCTTCTTCCGTATGAAAATAACAGGTGCACCCCACGATGACACACTAGGACGTATCAATCCCAGGTCCATCAACTCCTTCAGTTTCATTTTCAAATCTTGTAACACTGGGGTCGACATACGATAAGGCGTTCTTTCTATCGGTTCAATCCCCGATTTTAGTTCTATGGTAAACTCCCAATCTCTCTCCGGTGACATCCTAGGTAACTCCTCCGGGAATACGTCCACAAACTGTCTCACCACCAGAAGGTGTTCTAGACCTTATGCTACTCCCTTCTCGTTTAACGCAAGGATTGCATAAATCTTGTACCCCTTGCGCATACTCTTTCATAGCTGTAAGGAAGAGATGAACCTCAGGGAAACTCCCTGGTTCTACCCTACAATCACACATCTCTGTACCTTGTCATCGACCAAGTTCAACCATTTTGTCTTATAGTTGAGTTTCACCTCATGTGATTCCAACCAATTCATACCAATCACGACATCATAAGATCCTAGGATCATGATGTATAGGTTGGCCCTCATGAAAAACTCTCCCAGGTTAAGGGCACAGTCCGTAACCTTTCCTCCAACCTTCTGTTTGGCTCCTGAATCCATCTCCACGAAGATAAACTCGTCCTGTTCGACTGCCTTTAACTTAATCCTTTTTAGCGTCGCACCAGAAATGAAACTCTCGGTAGCACCAGGATCTATCAAAATACTAAGGGTCTGGTCAGCAATGGTACATGTCGTATCGAGCACAATCGACTAGTGCTCTGCCTAGCGGTTATTCACTGCTGCATGAATCCGATGGGCCTTACCCATATCTCCCATGGTAGTGGGTCCTGCTAATCCGGACTCTCTGGTCCTCTCCATAGGACAGTCGCACTGGTGGTGTGGGTCCCCACACGTCCAACACCCCTTCTTCAGCCCAGTAGTCCTGGTACCCAAAGTAGAAGATGAAGGCCCATTGGCCTGGAACCCTGGTCTATTTTGCTGAACAGGCCTAAATGACTGCTGCTGCGGGCGACGCTGCTGCTGATGTTGTGGTCCCCGATAAGGTGTCCGCTGCTGAGGCGGAGGTCGTCGGGGTGTAGTGAAAGTGGATCCCCTCTGGAAGCCACGATATCTCGATGTATGTCTCGCTAGTGTCTGGTGCTGCTGCGTTCCAGATGAAACCTTCCTTGCTGGTCTCGCTGGAGTCCTAGTCAGACCCCCACTGATAAGCTCCTCCTCTGCTATGAGGGCCTTATGGGTGACATCGTGCAAGGTTTGGGGCATCAAAATCCTAACCTTTGCACATAGGTTGTCGTTAAGGCCGAACACGAACCTGTTGACCTTAATTTTTTCAGTGTTAAGGTGCGGAGTGTACCAGAGAAGCTCCATAAAATGGGCCTCATACTCGGGAACCGTACGACCTACCTGGCGTAGGGCGTTGAACTCATTGAGTTGACGCTCAATGAATTCATCTAAAAGTTACCTCTCTCAGAATCATTCCTCAAATAGTTCCCATGACACGTCTTCGACGTCCATGTTCAGCTGTGGTAGGAGCGTCTTCCACCATAGAAGAGTGCTCCCCTTCAGTTGAAAGACCGCCATGCGGACCTTCATGTTGGAGGTATAATCGCAAAGTGCGAATCACATCGCCATGTTCTCCAACCATGCCTCGGTGGCGACACCGTCCAGGGCACCAAATAACTCAGGAAATTTTACCTTCTTGAGTTCACAGTGAATGCTACCAGTAACAGCCGGTGCGAGTGGCAGAACCTCAACGAGCGTCGACGCTCTGGCCTCATCTCTGTCCAAACGGTTGATCAGTGACTCAGACATGCGTTGAAAGGATCTCATCATTCTGACTACATCACCAATTCCTATTTGCTCCTTCCCGAGAACCTGCTTGTCTCCCTAGGGGTTATACCCCTCAGGTGTGGATGCTACTGGAGGCATCGCACCTCCTCCCCTAGCACCCTGTCGTCTGCCTCCGCGGTGTCCTCTAACCATGATTACCTACACGCACACAAGTCAACTCAATTAGCAATAGTATAATCAAATCATAACAACGAAAGCCGTAGTGATCCCAAGTCGCGGGTTGAACCACGCTCTGATACCATATGTAACTAACCTCCTTGTTACGATGATGAACCTCATATAACAAGTACAAAAGTTTTTTTTATAATGTGTGTGCACGCGTGTACAAGGGAAATAAACACATTCGACTCTGGGTTGCCACCCGACAATGAACAAGATGCATACAACGACGAACACAACATGAAGACCTAATATGCACATCAAGTATCTGCATGCAATGAATGACAATCAATCGACAAATAAATAAGACTGACTACCCATCCGTCCTACCCTGCAATAGTTAGGACCTCCAAGACACATAAGCAACTCTCAAGCCCGGGTTCCCATCGATTTTAACCATTTAAGGTCTCAGGGCTGGTGACTGTTCTGAGGACCATGGAGGTGTCTACATCCCGCCCGACACAGGCAGACCAAGCACACAAAATTTTACAACCCAGTACAACATTAATTAAACAAAAGACTGCAATCTACATTAGTCTTAAGGCCATTCCATCGCGCAACTTTAGATCATAATTTGTCGTCAAGGTACCCTCTAATTCAGCATTGAAGGACATTATTGTGCAAGTTCGAACCTTGACTGGATTTAACATTTAACAATATAATTAATCATTAGTTATAATCATAAAAATAATGTATAGTTACAAATTATCATTTAACGCAGTAACTAACATTTAATATACAATCCTAATTCAAAATTAACGCAATATTCTAAGATCGTTCAACACAATCATTAAAAATCTACAGTAACATTAATGCAATAATCTGAATTTATAAATCAATGATCGATAATTAAGAACCAACAATTAACGCAACAACGCCATAATTATAATCAATAATTAGCACAATATTCTAAAATCATTTAATGCAATAGTTATAAAATTAACACTAACATTAACTTAAAAATGATGGCAATAATAAGAAGATCTTAAGAAGTACTTTTATCTCCAAAATAAACATATGTTACAAGACCAATCACATTCAATAGAATATATAAAATATCTAGCTTCTTATGGAAAGGAAACGATAGAACAACTTATTTATATCAATAGCAGAACAAGAATAGAATTATATTTCAACTAATCTTTAATACTTGATCTCCAATGATATGAGACCATCAATGTTATTTAACTCTAGATTACATCGATTAATATGTTTATTGTGATAATATACCCCCCCCATACTCTAAAGCAAACCCATACAATACTCATTATTTAAGCTAACTAGATTGTCTAGATTTGGATTTGACCATTAAATCTCAGCCATTAGAGAATTAAGAGCACCCATTTTCAACCAGGACGCTGCCATTTAAAAATAAATAAGGAAGCGAAGAACACGACATTAATATCGATAACCGGCATTTAAAGTAAGGTAAAAGACTTGGCGTTTGAAAATAAGCCATTGATTAAGGCCTCAGTAAAATTTCTCTGCCAGGTAACCAGAATAAAGGTAAAAATAAAAGGGGCCTAACTAAATTATAATATAAAAATGAAATCACAGGAGATTATAGAAATCTTGACACAGGGAGTCGATCACATGAAAACGATACGTATGGATTCATAATTATTATTAACGGTAGCCATTTTTAGGCTCTTACCTATCATTCCTAAATTTCGTTTCTACAAACCAATAAAGTTTACTGCCTTTCGTGTTGTCGCTTCGTCATGATAAATTTACTGCCACCAACATTGATGAGTTTACTGCCTGGTAATAAGGGAGAATTACTGCGAGGAAAGGTAAATTTTTAAAGGTAAGGTTGAATATTAACGGAATCCCATGTCGGGTGACCCAAAAAGGTGAGAAGTGATGGTGTAACTGCTTCTTAATCGACGGTTAAAAGTGGAAATGTTGTAAATGTAAGACTCCAGTTCATGAGATTAATGGAACGCCCAAAAAGGAGCTAACAGTTCAGTCACTGAACTTAAATTGGAAGTGGCGCAAGTACCATCGATTCAACTATTAAACTTAGGAATTCTTAGATTTAACATTTTAGCAAGGAACCTGCTCGAGCTACCAATTATCACATAACGCCAGATACTAAATTAGGGTCTGGGAATCGATCTTCTCCTTAGCTCCTCACGAAAATGTAAGTCGAATCCAGAGTAGATGCATCACTATCTGTTTGCCTCCCAATTTGGTATCGAGCAGAGGTCGACTCTCTTAAAACTTGCTTGAGGGGCCACGGAAGGAATAACACTTGCGGGGATGAAGGAAGGATGTAGGCGCTGCACAGAATATTCGTCCGAAGGTTTTATGGCTATCAAGGGTACTCGAGCTCACTGTATCGATACACAACAGAAGGAGGTACGCGGTTCTGTCATGAAATAAGGGCAAAATGCAGTGCCAAACGTTGCACAATCACATGGGGCAGGGCGTAGTCGATCCAGCAGCAACTAAACAAAAAAAGGAGTGAGACGCGGCCACCAAGACAATCACATAGTCAACACATCAAGCCTGAGCCCAAAACACAGGGAAACAACGACAATACCCACACAAGAAACTGAGGAGACAACCCACGGTAGAGTATAAGTGCTCAACGCACCATAGGGAACAATACTACCATCTCCCTTAGCGGTAAACATTGTGCAACGCGCCCGAAGGACACCACCATTTTATTTATGACTTTAAATAAAATTCAATTTGTTTTACCAACCCCCAAGAAACCAAACGAGTACTGTCGTAATCAATTGAATAGGAAAAATGATGTGTTAAGTTTCCCACGCATTAAAAGAATTTTCAGAGAACGAATAGTCGCGGGCCAACAAAAATACAAGCTCAGAGGTAACTTATCCAGTAACAAAAATCACAGTCAAGGATGTAAAAATACAGAGAACTAGAAGAGAACCGCAAGACAAAAATCAGCCAAGGCAACGACAGAGTTAAGAAGAAATATTTTTTTTTATCCATCACACAATTTACAATCGCCGAAGAACAAACAAAGAAAATCAGTCAATCCGTCAAGAACCCAAGCAGATTTAAGTCAAGTATTTTTCATCTCATAATGCCAATATAAAAATGTTGATAACATTAAGAGAGGGCCAGTGTCCTAATACCTTCTATCATGCAAAATTAAAAGCATACTGTTGCATGATCGCCTGCTTCGAGTGACGTCCGCGTGCTCCTTGTCGCTTCCGCTCGTCGAGCATCGAGACTACACCGGTACCTCCCAGCCAACGCTAGAGGTACTCTGCTTCCCCCTTAGCCTCCCGAGCCACAAAGAGGCCACACACTGTCCAGATGGTACGTCTAGCTCCCAGCTCACCTCGCAAGGCCAAGATACCACTTCTCTCCGAGCTAGGAAGTCCCAACTCCCACAATTAAATCAATCAAGTCACTAATCCGGCAGCGTAACGTTATGCTAACAGCCGATCCCCTTCTTCCTCCTCCTTCCTCTCTTTTATAGAGTTTTAGAACTTCCAATCTTTCCCTAAATCTCATTTAATTTAAGTTTTAAATAAAAATCTTCTAAAATTTCTCCTTCGTACAAGTGTCATTCATCCCCCACATTCCTCCAATAATTATTTTCTTTAATTTATTAAATAATCTTATTTCCCTCTCCCACTTAGAGTTACTCCTAAATTTACTCCTAGGTGCCCCTAGATTCCCTTACAGGTTTTAAAGACTTTCCCCAAAATGAAGTTGCTAATTTAGTTTAATTTAGAAGGTTCTTAATTGTAGATTCTTTACTAAGTTGACCTCTTGCTTTTACCTTAAGTTCCCCATATTTCCCTTTTTATGTTACCTTCAATCCCTAGTTTCCTAATTTTTATAATTCCCTCTTTCCCCTTTTTACTTTAGCTAGAAAAGATAGTGTGCAATTTAACCCCTCTTTCCTTTTATTATAATTTAGTATCTTTTTAAACTATCAAAAGTTAAAATAATTAATTCTTCTTTACATTTTATATTCACCAATTTTATTTAATTTCTTACTCTCTACATTTTACCCCAAAATTTATGAAGACCAAAATTATTTCTCAAGTGGTTTTTATTTTAACTTTTATTATTTTATTTTTATATAGATATTTTCTTAAGGGTAGGCAATATTTTACCCCTAGCAAAATTTTAGACTTAGAACTTAGATTCTGGACCGGGCGACATTTAATTAGGGAAGTTTGTTTTTTAAAAATTCTCAATGTGTTAATTGTCTTAGGGCCATCTAGGTTCATTCATTTATCATCATCAACGTGACGTTCCCTTCAGGATGGAATACGTGCTCCAAGGGTGCCACTCGCCTCTTTTGTTTCTTTTCCACGACATGCCCTTCAGGATGCACCACGTGCTCCAAGGGTGTCACTCACCTCTTTGTTTCTTTTGCGCAACGTACCCTTTAGGATGCACCACATGCTCCAAGGGTGCCACTCGCCTCTTGACTGATTGGTAGACATCACTAACCCCTGGAGTCGACACTCCACCAGGTGAAATTGTGGGAGACTAAGGGATTCTAAGGGATAAGACCCTTGCCTTATTGTTCGCCCCTTAGAATCATCGTGAGCGACTGTCACAGTCTGCCCTCATGGCATCGTGGGTCCTCTCAAACTAGGTAACCGTTAACCTACAATTAGAGCCACGACGGGAGTCCTAGTAGGATGTGGCAGGGATGCTATCCACACCTCTCCCTCAACCTCTCTGGTAGTCGTGTGTGTGGCCCCTTTACTCCATTTTTGAGTCTGTTCGGCAAGCTATCGTCAGCTTGCATTATCAACAAATCATGTCAGAACATATCCACATCATATCATCTAATCAAATGTACTAATATCATAGTAAATCAATCAAACCCCAATACCACACTCCCTGACTTGATCCAGATTCCAAGGGGTTCCATCGATGCCTCTGCATCCTCAAGGTCCAAAACCCTACACACTCAATAAAACCGAGTCAATGGAACCTGTCTATGTCGATGTAGTAAAACATGTCATCTACCCATGACACATCATAATCAAAGACAATGTTTTAATATCATAATAATCTGGATCACTTGCGAGCAAGTGTCCTCAAAGAATAAGTTCGCTCAGTGCACCAGAGCAGGATGTTACAGAAAGTACCACCCACATATGATCTATATCCACTTGATCTCATTGACCCGTAACCAATTGAGCGATCTATAATACCACCAGTTGTTTCAACACATACAGAGAAAGGAGAAGGGATTTTCCATAGTGTGGAGGAAAACAACTCACCCTAAGATGCCAAAAAATGTCAAGCAACAGAGGGAAATGAGAAAAGGGATCTGATTCTTTCCATAATGAGTTATTTCATACTCAATTTATATATTTTTGCATGTTTCCCTAGCTTGTTTGAATTGTATTTTTTAGTATTTTATTTCAAAATTATAAAAGAATAAATTTCCTCTATATATATAGGGTTCATTGTTTTTATTTTTAAATTTAAAACAAGAAATTTATTGTACATATATAGGGACATGACCCAGAGAAACTGAAAGAGGCAATGACTTCTATATTGGGGGTAGAAGCAATGAAGAAACTAGAAGGTATGGACTTGTCCATGCTTTCCAAATAAGTGGAAGAACGATCTAATAAAGGAACTGAAACAGTCCAACCAAACCAACACTCTCAAAGGGAATCGATTGATTCCCCATCGACTCATGGATCATGCAAAATATCAAGGAAAAATTCAATCTCAATAACCTCTAAGAATATGGAACAGGGAGTTGAGACGTCCAATGTACCAGCCACTCCTGTGTCACAGATTTCTTCCACCACCAGTACATGTTATGCATTTTGCATTGGTACATATGAAACCAAGGTAGAATATGATACTATCTCTAAGAATATCAGAATGACAGATGTCAAGAAAGTGTTCATGCATAGGTTGAAGGAATCATGCCTTCAACGCTTCAAAGAGAATCTACATCTTCCATTCTTGAATATACCCTTGCACCTTCAAAAAGCAGTCATCAATGACATGGAGACTGAATTTGGGACAGGTTGGTCAGTAAAGCAGATAAAAAAACAAATGACTCAAAATTGCAAGAGATTTCATTGCAACCAAATGAAAAAGATAAAAGGAATTCCTCCCGAGATAAGGAACAAAAGAAGGAAAATTGATGTAAGTGTGAAAGTATGGAAATAGCTCTTGAAATCATATGATAGAGAATATGCATGGAGGAAGTCCGGTGAGGAGAGAATACAGGTATTTGAATTTTTGACAATATATTATTTCAAATTCATTTAACGATTTTTATATTTTACTGGTGCATAATTAAATTGAATTATTGTATGTTTCAGGACAAGGCCTCGAAGGCTAGCCTTGGAAAATTTTGTGCCACACATCATAGTGGCCAAACAGGTTTAGAATATTTAATATGAAATTTTGTAAGTCCTGGGAATATATGAAATGTTATTTTTTAAATTTTTTGTAAAAAAAGGTAAGTGATTGCATATTAATTACTTTAACTAGTCCATTTGCCATGTTTTGACAGGAGAAACAATATGGCCATTATCCATCACAATACGAATTTGAGATGCTACATGACAAAAAGTGGTCTGATTTTGTTATCTGGATGGAGAATAAGGTATCATTAGTTGACTTTCAATAACTTAGTTGGATATTATTATGTTAATATGTCAATTTTCATTTCTTGTGCTGAGTTGTTTATTTATGTGTATCTTGAGTCAGAAGGCTCTATTGCAACTATACAAAAAAAATTGGCCCCTTTTCTCTCTTTCTATTATAGAGTCTTAGAAGAATGACATAGCCAAATAGAATAAACATTTATATTGATCCTTGTTTCCCTTCATGAGCATATTGCTCCTAATGGGGTTGGCATGGCTTGATAATAACAAGGACTAGAGTCCTCTAGCTCAAATCCCCTATCATATTCTCACATTCATCCTTCTTATTTGTTGGTGGGGTAAAGATAGAATGTAGCTCTCCATTTTAAGAAAATGGTGTATTTGGAGTGGATCTCATCCCTAGGCCTTTAGGTCTTTTATCAATAATTGGTAGCTCATATGGGCCTTGTTTATATTTTCCCATATCTTTGATGTCCTTGAAACCCATGGTTTGGATCATGGGAAAGACTTGTTGTTAGGTTTAGACTTCTCATGTGTTAGAAAAATCATATTCATCCTCATCATTATCATGTACCTCATAATGATTTTAAGCCCCTTCTCCTCATCTAAAAGGAGGCATGTTTCCAATTACACCATGCCTTGGATCAACAAAACTCTAGTTATGTTGGACTCCTGGCACCAGATTCCAGCTAGGGGGGCCCCTCTCCTGTGACTACGTCGCCCAAAAAAAAAAATTATTAGAGGATCTTCGAAACTAGGGTTTACAATAGTGCAGCACAATGCAAATCCGGCACAAGGGGTCAACTTTCAAAGACCCTGTGTCAGGCGATTTTGGGAACCGTAGTCATGCGGTAATTGGTCATACACACCTTCGAGAGTTTACATAACTCAGTCACGTCGCCCGGTTGTGATTTTGTACCACCGAACCAAATTGTCATTGTGTCCCTGATGGATTTAGAAGGTGAGTTACAAACCGACATAGCACCCAAACCATGCCTCATATCGATGAAAATCCAGTTCATTTGGACTCCTAGCACCAAATTCCAACTAGGGGGACCCCTCTCCTATGATTTCGTCGCCCAAAAAAGTTTTTGTTAGAGGATCTTTGGAACTAGGGTTTATCTCACTGACGCACAATGAAAATCTGGCACAGGGGGTCAACCTTCAAATCCCCTTTGTTTGGAGATTGTGGGCACCATGTTGATGTGGGCGTTGGTCATAAGCACCTTCTGGATCTTACGGAACTCAATTACGTCGCCCAGTTGTGATTTTGTGCCCTTGGACCAAATTTTCATTGTGTCCTTGAATGGATCCTGGAGGTGAGTTACAACTCACCATACCACCCAAATTGTGCCTCAGATCGATGAAACGCCAGTTATGTTGGACTCCTGGCACCAGATTCCAACCCGGGGGACCCCTCTCCTATGATTATGTCGCCCATAAAAGTATTTTTTAAAGGATCTCTGGAACTAGGGTTTATCTCAGTGAGACACAATACAAATCCAACACAGGGGGTCAACATTCAAATCCCTTATGTCGGGTGATTATGGGCACCATGGTCATGTGGGAATTGGTCATACACACATTCTAGAGCTTACAGAACTCAGTTACGTCACCTGGTTGTGATTTTATGGCCCCAAAACAAATTGTCATTGTGTCCCTGAATGGATTCAGGAGGCAAGTTGCAACTCGCCATATCACCCAAACCTTGCCTCGAATAAACGAAACGTAAGTTCATTTGGAATCCTAGCACCAGATTCCAGCTAGGGGAACCCCTCTCTTGTGATTTTGTCGCCTAGAAAAGTGTTTGTTAGAGGATCTTCAGAACTAGGGTTTATCTCAGTGAGGCACAATGCAAATCCAGAACAGGGGGTCAACTTTCAAAGCCCCTATGTCAAGAGATTGTGGACACTATGGTCATGTGAGGATTGGTCATACACACCTTCTAGAGCGTACACAACTTAGTTACGTCGGTCGGTTGTGATTTTGAGGCCCTAGACCAAATTGTCATTATGTCCCTGAATGGCTTCAGGGGGTGAGTTACAACTCACCATAGCACCCAAACCATGCCTCGGATTGAAGAAACACTAGTTATGTTGGAATCCTGGCACCAGATTCCAGCTAGGGGGACCCCTCTCCTGTAATTTTGTTTCCCAGAAAAGTGTTTTTTATAGGATCTCCAAAACTAGGGTTTAGATTAGTGAGGCACAATGCAAATCCGACACAGGGGGTCAACTTTCAAATCCCTTGTGTCAGGCGATTGTATGCATTGTGATCGTGTGGGCATTGCTCATACACACCTTATGGAGCTTACAAAACTTAGTTATGTTCCCCAGTTGTGATTTTGTGCCCTTGGAAAAAATTGTCATTGTGTCCCTTAATGGCTTCAGGAGGTGGGTTGCAACTCACCATAGCCCCCAAATCATGCCTCGGATCGATGAAACACCATTTATGTTAGAATCCTCGCACTAGATTCTAGCTAGGGGGGTGCTCTCCTATGATTATGTTACCCGGAAAAGTGTTTTTTAGAGGATCTCCAGAATTAGAGTTTAGCTCAGTGAGGCACAATGAAAATCCGGCACAAAGCATCAACTTTAAAGGCCCCTGTGTTGGGAGTTCAGGTGGGCGTTGGTCATACACACCTTCTGGAGCTTACAAAACTTAGTTACATCGCCCCATTGTGATTATGGGCCCCTAGAACAAATTTTCATTGTGTCCTTGAATGACTTCAAGAGGCGAGTTGAAACTCACCATAGCACCCAAATCATGCTTCGAAATGACAAAACGTTAGTTCTATTGGAATCATGGAACCAGATTCCAACTAGGGAGACATAATACAAATTCGGACCTCTCCTGTGATTATGTTACCTAGAAAAGTGTTTTTTAGAGGATATCCGGAACTAGGGTTTAGCTCAGTGAGGCATAATACAAATTTGGCACAGGGGGTCAACTTTCAAAGCCCCTATGTCAAGTGATTATTGGCACTGTGGTCATGTGGGCTTTGGTCATACAGACCTTTTGAAGCTTACGAAACTTTGTTACGTCGCCCAGTTTTGATTTTGTATCCCTGAATGACTTTAGGAGGAGAGTTACAACTCACCATAGCACCAAAATCATGCCTCAGATCGATGAAACATCAGTTCTATTGGATTCCTGGCATCGGATTCCATCGAGGGGGACCCTTCTCCTATGATTTTGTTGCCCAAAAAAGTGTTTTTTAGAGGATCTCTGGAACTAGGGTTTATCTCAGTGAGGCACAATGCAAATATGGAACAGGGGGTCAACTTTCAAATCCCCTATGCCGGGGGATTATGGGCACTATGGTCATGTGGGTGTTGGTCATACACACCTTTCAGAGCTTACAAAACTAAGTTACGTTGCTTGGTTGTGATTTTGTGCCCTCGAATCAAATTGTCATTGTGTCCTTGAATGGCTTTAGGAGGCGAGTTGCAACTCGCCATAACACCTAAACCGTGCCTCGGGTCGATGAAAATCTAGTTATGTTGGATTCCTGGCACCAGATTCCAGCTAGGGGGACCCCTCTCCTATGATTATACTGACCAAAATGGTGTTTGTTAGAGGATCTCTAGAACTAGGGGTTAGCTCAGTGAGGAAAAATGCAAATCCAACATAGGTGCCAACTTTCAAAGCCCCTGTGTCGGATGATTATGGTTATCCTGGTCGTGTGGGCGTTGGTCACACACACCTTTTTGACCTTACGAAACTCAGTTACGTCGCCCGATTGTTATTTTATGTCCCTGGACCAAATTGTCATTGTGTCCATGAATGGCTTCAAGAGGTGAGTTGTAACTCGCCATAACTCCCAAATCGTGCCTCAGATCGATGAAACGCCAGTTCTGTTTGACTCTTGGAACCAAATTCTAGCTAGGAGGACACCTCTCCTGTGATTTTCTCTCCCAGAAAAGTGTTTGTTATAGGATCTTCAGAACTAGGGTTTAGCTCAGTGAGGCACAATGAAAATCTGGCATAGGGGGTCAACCTTCAAATTCCCCATGTCAGGCGATTGTTGGCACTGTGGTCATGTGGGTGTTGGTCATACACACTTTCTAGAGATTACAGAACTTAGCTACGTTTCCCTATTGTGATTTTGTTCCCCAAGACAAAATTTGCATTGTGTACCTGAATGGATTTATGAGGCAAGCTGAAAATCGCCATAGCACCCAAATCATGCCTCATATCGACAAAAATCTAGTTATGTTGGACTCCCGGCACCGGATTCCAGCTAGGGGGACCCCTCTCCTATGATTTTTTCGCCCAGAAAAGTGTTTTTAAAAGGATCTTAGAAACTAGGGTTTATCTGAATGAGGCACAATGCAAATCTAACATAGGGGGTTAACATTCAAATACCCTATTTTAGGTGATTGTGGGCACCATGGTGATGTTTGCATTGGTCATACACACCTTCTGGAGCTTACAGAACTCAGTTACGTCGTTCGGTTGTGATTTTGTGCCCCCGGACAAAATTGTCAATGTGTCCATGCATGGCTTCAGGAGGCAAGTTGAAAATATCCATAGCACCCAAATCATGCCTTAGATAAACAAAAATCCAATTCTGTTGGTCTCCTAGCACCGGATTCCAGCCAACGGGATCCCTCTCTTGTGATTTCGTCACCCATAAAAGTGTTTGTTAGAGGATCTTCGGAACTAGTATTTAGCTTAGTGAGGCACAATGAAAATCCGATAAAGGGGGTCAAATTTCAAAGCCCCTATGTTGGGAGATTGTGGGCATCGTTTTTAGCTGGGAATTGGTCATACACACCTTATGGAGCTTACAGAACTCAGTTACGTCGCCTGGTTGTGATTTTGTGCCACCAGAGAAAATTGTCATTGTGCCCTTGAATGGATTTAGGGGGTGAGTTACAACTCTCCATCGCACCCAAACTGTGCCTCGGATCGATGAAACACTAGTTCAGTTCGACTCTTGGCACCAGGTTCCAGCTAGGGGAACCCGTCTCCTGTGATTTTGTCGCCCAAAAAAGAGTTTGTTAGAGGATCTATGAAACTAGGGTTTAGCTCACTGAGGCACAATGAAAATACAACACAAGGGTTCAACTTTCAAATCCCCTATGTCAGGATATTTTGAGCAGTGTGGCCATGTGGGCGTTTCTCATACACACCTTCTGGAGCTTACGCAACTTAGCTACGACACCCGGTTGTGATTTTGAGCCCCCGGACCAAATTTTCATTGTGTCCCTAAATGGCTTCACGGAGTGAGTTACTACTCGCCATAGCACACAAAATGTGCCTCAGATCGAAAAAACATCGGTTTTGTCGGAATCCTGGCACCAGATTCTAGCTAGGGGGACCCCTCTCCTTTAATGGTTTTCCTAGAAAGTTGTTTTTTAAAGGATCTCCAAAACTAGGGTTTATATTAGTGAGGCACAATGAAAATATGACACAAGGGGTTAACTTTCAAATCCCTTGTGTTGGGCAATTGTGGGCATCATGGTCGTGTGGTTGTTGGTCATACACACCTTCTGGAACTTATAGAACTCATTTACGTTGCACGGTTGTAATTTTGTGCCGCTGGATGGAATTTTCTTTGTGTCCCTGAATGGCTTCAGGAGGTGAGTTACAACTTGCCATAACACCCAAACCGTGCCTTGGATCGATGAAACTTCATTTCTGTTGGACCCCTGGCACCACATTCTATCTAAGGGGACCCCTATCCTATGATTTCATTGCTCAAAAAAGTGTTTAGAGGATCTCCAGAATTAGGGTTTAGCTCGGTGAGGCACAATGAAAATCCGACACAGAGGGTCAAATTTAAAATCCCCTATGTCAGGTGATTATTGGCACCGTGGTCATGTGGGTGTTGGTCATACATTCTTTCTGAAGCCTACATAACTCTTTTACGTCGCTCGGTTGTGATTTTGTGCCCTCGGACCAAATTGTCATTATTTCTCTAAATGACTTCAAGAGGCGAGTTGCAACTCGCCATAGCACCAAAATCGTGCCTTTGATCGATGAAACACCAGTTCTATTGGATTCTTGGCACCGAATTCCATCTAGAGGGACCCCTCTCCTATGATTTTGTCACCCAGAAAAGTGTTTGTTAGAGCATCTATGGAACTAGGGTTTAGCTCAGTGAGGCCCAATGCAAATTCGGCACAGGGGGTCAACTTTCAAATCCCCTATTTTGGGTGATTTTGGGCACCACGTTTGTATGGGTGTTGGTCATACACATCTTCTAGATCTTACAAAACTAAGTTACGTTTCCTGGTTGTGATTTTGTGCCCTAAGACCAAATTGTCATTGTGTCCTTGAATGGCTTCAGGAGGGAAGTTGCAACTCTCCATAGCACCCAAACCGTGCCTCAGGTCAACGAAACGCTAGTTATGTTGGATTCTTGGCACCATATTCCAACTAGAGGGACCCCTCTCCTATGGTTTCATCTCCCAGAAAAGTGTTTGTTAGAGGATCTCCAAAACTAGGGTTTAGTTTAGTGAGGTACAACTCAAATCCGACATAGAGGGAATATTTCAAGTCCCATGTGTTGGACGATTGTGGGAACCGTGGTCATGTGGAAGTTGTTCACACACACCTTTTTTCACTTACGAAAATCAGTTACGTCGCTTGGTTGTAATTTTGTGCCCCCGGACCAAATTATCATTGTGTCCTTGTATGACTTCAGGATGCGAAGTTGTAACTCACCATAGCACCCAAACTGTGCCTTGGATTGACGAAATTCCAGTTCAGTTGGACTCCTGGAACCAAATTATATCTAGGGGGACCCCTCTCCTGTGATTGTTGGAAATATGGCTACAACAGAGATGACGCAGATGATCAAGGCGCAGATGATCAAGGTTGTCATTGATGGCAATCGATTGTTTATGAAGAACAGATGCTGAAACATGCTGCAACACAAATGCAAACACAGACGCTGA
>ML805651.1:148452-219906 GCA_009831015.1 Picea engelmannii
TGTGTGATTGTTGTTCTTTATACTATCTGCTTTATGTTTATAACTCTGGATTTCACAGTAAAGACTCACTGCCACTAAGATTAATAATTCAAAGTTGGAAATGAGAGTAAATGGTTAATAATCTACACTAACTGATTCACCCCTCCCCCTCTCAGTTAGTTCATACCTGTAACACTTGTGTCGGGCAGTCAGGTGGGCTTTGGTAATACACACCTTCTAGAGCTTATGGAACTTAGTTACACTCCCTTGTTGTGATTTTGTGCCCCTAGACCAAATTGTCATTGTGTCCTTGAATGGATTTAGGAGTTGACTTGCAACTCTCCATATCACCCAAATCATGCCTCGGATCGACGAAATGCCAGTTATGTTGGACTCCTAGAACCATATTCCAACTAGGGGGACCCCTCTCCTGTGATTCTGTCGCACATAAAATTGTTTTTAGCAGATCTCCAGAAATAGGGTTTAGCTGAGTGAGGCAGAATGCAAAATTGACACAGGGTGTCAAATTTCAAATCCCCTATGTCAGGTGATTATTGGCACCGTGCTCATGTGGGCGTTGGTCATACAAACCTTTCAGAGATTACATAACTCTACTACATCACCCAGTTGTGATTTTGTGCCCTCGAACCAAATTGTCATTATGTCCCTGAATGACTTTAGGAGGCGCATTTCAACTCGCCATAGCACCAAAATCGTGCCTCGAATCGATGAAACACCAGTTTTGTTGGATTCCTGGCACCGAATTCCATCTAGGAGGACCCCTCTCCTATGCTTTTGTCGCCCAAAAAAGTTTTTTTTAGAGGACCTATGGAACTAGGGTTTATCTCAGTGAGGCATAATGAAAATCTGACATATGGGGTAAAATTTCAAATCCCCTATGTCGGGAATTTGTGGGCATCATGGTCGTGTGGGTGTTGGTCATACACACCTTCCTTAGCTTACAGAACTAAGTTACGTTGCCCGGTTGTGATTTTGTGCCCCTTGGACCAAATTGTTATTGTGTCCTTGAATGACTTTAGGAGGCGAGTTGCAACTCGCCATAGCACCCAAACCATACTTTGGGTCGACAAAATGCTTGTTCCATTGGATTCCTAGCGTGAGATTCCAACTTGGGGGACCCCTCTCTTGTGATTGCATCACCCATAAAAGTGTTTGTTAGAGGATCTCTAGAACTAGGGTTTAGTTCAGTGAGGCACAATCCAAATACGACATAGGGGGAAACTTTCAGAGCCCCTATGTCAGGCGATTTTGGGCACCGTGGTCATGGGGGTGTTTTTCACACACACCTTTCTAAGCTTACAGGACTTTGTTACGTCGCCTGGTTGTGATTTTGTGCCCCCAGACCAAATTGTCATTGTGTCCCTGAATGGATTGAGGAGGCGAGTTGTAACTCGCCATAGCACCCAAACCATTCCTCAGATCGACGAAACGCCAGTTTTGTTGGACTCCTGGAACCAAATTCTAGCTAGGGGGACCCCTCTCCTATGATTTTGTCACCCAGAAAAGTGTTTTTTAGGGGATCTTCGAAACTAATGTTTATCTCAATGAGGCACAATGAAAATCTGACACAGGGGGTCAACTTTCAAATCCCCTATGTCAGGCGATTGTGGGCAATGTGGTCATGTGGGCATTGGTCATACACACCTTCTGGAGCTTATGGAACTTAATTATGTTTCCCTGCTATGATATTGTGCCCCTGGGAAAAAAATTCATTTTGTCCCTGAATGGATTCAGGAGGCGAGTTGCAACTCGCCATAGCACCCAAGTCGTGCCTTGGATAGACGAAAAGCTAGTTATTTTGGACTCCTGGCACCATATTCCAGCTAAGGGGACCCCTCTCCTGTGATTTTGTCACCTATAAAAGTGTTTGTTAGAGGATCTCTAGAACTAGTGTTTATCTCAGTGAGGCACAATGCAAATCTGGCACAGACGGTCAACTTTCAAAGCCCCTGTGTTGGGTGATTTTGGGCACTCTGGTCATGCGGGTGTTGGGCATACACACCTTCTAGAGCTTACAAAACTCAATTATGTCGCTTGGTTGTGATTCTGTGCCCCTAAACCAAATTATCATTGTGTCCTTGAATGGATTCAAGAGGCAAGTTACAACTCACCCTAACACCCAAATCGTGCCCTGGATTTACAAAACTCCAATTATGTTGGACTCCTCGCACCGGATTCTAGCTAGGGGAATCCCTCTTCTGTGATTTCTTCGCCCATAAAATTTTTTGTTAGAGGATCTATGGAACTAGGGTTTAGCTCAATGAGGCACAATGAAAATCCGAAACAGGGAGTCAACTTTGAAAGCCCCTATGTCGGGTGATTTGGGCACTGTGGTCATGTGGGCATTGGTCATACACACCTTCTAGAGCTTACGAAACTCAATTACGTCACTCGGTTGTGATTTTGTGTCCTTGGAACAAATTTTTATTATGTCCCTGAATAGTTTCAGTGGGCGAGTTTCAACTCACCATATCACCCAAACCATGCCTCGGATCGATGAAATGCTAGTTTTGTTGGACTCCTCGCACCATATTCTAGCTGGGGGGACCCCTCTATGTTATTTCTTTGCCCAGAAAAGTGTTTGTTAGAGGATCTTTGGAACTAGGGTTTAGCTTAGTGAGGCATAATGAAAATCTGGCACAGGGGATCAAATTTCAAAGCCCCTATGTTGGGTGATTTTGGGCAATTATTTTGTGTGGGAATTGGTCATACACACCTTCTGGAGCTTACGTAACTTAGTTACATTGCCCGGTTTTGATTTTGTGCCCCCAGAAAAAATTGTGATTGTGTGACTAAATGGCTTTAGGAAGCGAGTTACAACTCATGATAGCACCCAAAATGTGCCTCAGATTGATGAAACGTTGGTTCTATTGGACTCCTGGCACCAAATTCCAGCTAGGGGGACCCCTTTCCTGTCATTCTGTCGCCCAAAAAAGTGTTTGTTAGAGGATTTCTGGAACTAGGGTTTACCTGAGTAAGGCATAATGCAAATCTGACACAGGGGTCAAATTTCAAAGCCCCTGTGTCGGGCGATTGTGGGCACCATGGTCATGTGAGAGTTGGTCATACACACCTATTGGAGCATACAGAACTCAGTTATGTCGCCCAGTTGTGATTTTGTGCCCCCATGCCAAATTTTCATTGTGTCCCTGAATGGCTTCAGGAGGCGAGTTGCAACTCTCCATAGCACCCAAACTGTGCCTCGAATCGATGAAATGTCAGTTCTATTTGAATCCTCACATCGGATTCCATCTCGGGGGATCGCTCTCCTTGGATTTCATCACCCAAAAGAGTGTTTGTTAAAGGATATCCAGAACTATGGTTTATCTCAGTGAGGCACAATGCAAATCCAACACAGGGGGTCAACTTTCAAATTCCCTATGTCATGATATTGTGGGAACTGTGGTCATGTAGGTTTTGGTCATACACACCTTATTGATCTTACATAACTCATTTACATCGCTTGGTTGTGATTTTGTGCCCCCGGACCAAATTGTCATTTTGTCCATGAATGGCTTCAAGAGGTGAGTTGGAACTTGCCATAACACCCAAAACATGCCTCAGATCGACAAAACACTAGTTCTATTAGACTCCTAGCACCAGATTCCAGCTAGGGGGACTCCTCTCTTGTGATTTTGTTTCCCAGAAAAGTGTTTTTTAGAGGATCTCCAGAACCAGGGTTTAGCTCAGTGAGGCACAATGAAAATCTGACATAGGGGGTCAGCTTTCAAATCCCCTGTGTCGGGCAATTTTTCGCACCATGGTCATGTGGGTGTTATTCATACACACCTTATGGAGCTTATGGAACTTAGTTACGTCACCCGGTTATGATTTTGTACCCCCGAACCAAATTGTCATTGTGTCCCTAAATGACTTCAAGAGGTGAGTTGCAACTCGCCATAGCACCCAAACCATGCCTCATATCGATGAAATGGTGGTTATGTTGGACTCCTGGCACCAAATTCCAGCTAGGGGGGGGGGCTCTCTTATGAGTTTGTCACCCAGAAAAGTGTTTTTTAGACGATCTCCAGAACTAGGGTTTAGCTCAATGAGGCACAATGCAAATCTGACACAGGGGATCAACTTTCAAAGCCCCTGTGTAGGGATATTGTTGGCACTGTGGTCATGTGGACATTGTCATACACACCTTCTAGAGCTTATGGAACTCAGTTACATCGCTTGAATGTGATTTTGTGCCCCCTAACCAATTCGTCATTGTTTCCCAAGAATATTTTATGCTACCATTCTGGAACAATACAATCATTATTAATCAACATCTAGTTCTTGATAAATGTTTGTGTATGTTATTACAACCTCAATGCTTCCATATTGAATAAAAATGTTTTCTGGATTGTGAACTGAAGCATTTGGCCCTGGTGCAAGTCTCAATTGATGAATGTATGTCACCCAATACTTCCAATTGAGCATGTTTCGTTGGCCATCCTCCATATTCATCACTTGAACTTCCAGAACCAAACTACAATGTTTTTATATCTTTTTGCCTCTTCACGATAACCATGCATCCTGCACAATTTCATTACAGGATTCACAATATCAACATCCAAAATGCAAGTATAAACATGGCAGAAAATGGTGTGTTAAGTGACAAAATCATGGAAGTGACCGAGACCATGTACATTAGTTTGGTTTCTAGGTTTTTCTAAGCATATCATATGCATTCTTGATCATTGGATGTCTTGCAAATAAGTTTTTGGTACAATTGACAATTTCAACATGTGTTGGGTACTTTTCTTATGATGGATTCATTCACCTACATTACCAATCCTCTCACTTCTATGATGTATTCTTGACCTTTGATATTTTGAAAATTATATTCAAATTCAAGAGCTATCCTATCATCATATCCTTGTAGTTTATCAAAGTAAACTATCCAATTGGGTTGTTGGTAGACTGCAACCAACTTAGGGTTGTCGTATAGCCTAGAGGTATTTGTAGGATGAATAGGATGTAGGATCACTCCTATTGAATTCTCTGCTAACATTTCACTTATAATTCCTTCTCTCTGAATCCTAAAGGTTGTGTGCAGGCGTAGTTCTACTAACTTACAAAACTAGAGAATCCAACATAGAGATATTTTGTCTTGCTTGGGTTCCTAATGGGAAGGAAAAGAAAATCAGAGTAAGGGGTATAGGATGGCATCATGGGAGTTGAGGATAGATGAAAAACATACACAATATGTAGCTAAAATTGTAATTTCTAAAGAGGAATGTGGAGTTAGTAGAGCATAACCTCATGTTTTTTAAAAATCTTATTCCTTTAGAGTGATAAGGTAGTATTTCCTATAGAAAGGATGCTTTCTTTGGGTTTAGAAATTAAAATGATTCTATTTCCTTATGTGATTTTGGAGTTTTAATGTGCTTTCCAAATTGGCATGCACAACAGTCACACGGTTGTTGTGCATGCCAAATTGGCATGCACAATAGCCACAAGGATACTGTGAATTCCAAATTGGCATGCACAACAACCCTATGGTTGTTTTGCATGCCAATTTGGAAAGTACATTATTTGGTTTATAGGGAACACCAAATGTTCTTGGGAGTTTATAGGGAATTCACTCCCATGGTTTAACATGATTTGTGATACTCTTGAAATATATGAATCCAATATGCAGTCCTTTCCCATCATATGGATACATGGAACAAATCCTTTTCTCTCTTCAGTAGGGGTGTACAAAAATGTATGAATATTCCATTGTGTTACACAATGTAGTCTTCCTATATGTCAACAACCTTTTCTTCCTATATGTCTCTAGAATCTTGAACTAACAAGGGGACAAAATGTGACTCCAAGAGACAATTATGACTAAAATTGTCAACAACATAGAGCACAATGAAACATTGTATCTACTATCTACTGATCTAAAAACTAATTGAGAAATAAAATCTCGTTGATTCCTACATGGAAGGTAACAATTATAATTTGAAAAAGGACTATTTGAAATTCCCAAGTTGATCATGTCATGCCTTTTGTACAATGTTTTCACTACCAAATGGGGAGCTCAAAGGAGAATTTCTTCTAGTGTAAGTAACAGGGTTGTTCGTTTCAGATAATGTTTCTCCATCACTTTTCGAGTTTATTTTACATTTTATATGATGACTAGGCCATATCAACGATTTAAGCCCACCAATACAAACTTTAGCTTCATATTTATCCTTTCAAATATGAAATAAAAACTTCACCTTAGGCACTTTGAAGTAAAATTACCACTTAAATGTAGACTTGGAAAATTCAAATTTTGTACATGTGGAAAAAATTAGAAAAAAGTATTGTATTGGTTGAAGAAAAAATACATTGTATTGTATATATACATAGGTATTAGGTACCTACCTTATTCCTAAGGTGTTATACTTCTACCTCAACATATGTTTCCACTCTCATTCTATCTGGGACTCAAAAAAAGAGGGAGACTTTAAATTACCCAGAAAAAAACAATGAACTCTTGAACTTTATATAACTAAAAGGAGCGTGTTTAATATACAATGATATTTCTGAAAAATTATTTCTCATTTAGTCATTGAAATAGGTTGAAACAATCTTCCTTTCATGACAATAAGGGGAAGATCCTCCATATTTCACCTTCTTTTCAAGATTAGACTCTTCAACTAGTATTTTTTTGGAAACTTTACAACATTGATTCATTTTTTCTTGTTGAATCTATATACATAGGATCTTTTTGAGATCAATTAAAATCTATTTAAGCTATCCTTTATTAGTAAAAGAAAAACCTTCACTGACTAAATCCATAAAAATGCACGATTTTTGTAATCAAGGCTCTAATAACATTTATGTTGCCATCCAACCGTTTTTTTACTCCATCAAGAGAATGTTGTGATTACACCTTAGAAATTTACCCTTAAACTGTTTATTACTAATTCCTATGACACAAAATTATACTCAAAGTGGAAACAAACTTTTCACACTATTTTGACTATAGAATAAGTTAGTAATGTATTCACATTTAATCAAATAATTCAACACATGATTCCTAGATAGCTCATCATGGTACATAAATTATAGATGGCTCCTCTACATCAGACTAAATGGGTTGTTTAATTAATTTTAACAAACTTATATGTAAAATACTCAATCCATGTACACAACATAACTCTCAATGCGTCTCACAAACACATTGTAGACTTTACAAATGATCAAAAAAGGTTCCTAGTAAAAAATTATCAGCAAGGGTCAAAGAACCAATGTGACAATATGGGCCACCCCTAGATATACCATTTAATACAATATCCACTCCCAAGTCATCATAACCATATTGATATGAGCTTCAATGAGTAAGGCAAGGTATGTTAATGCAAGGCAAGGAAAGGTCTATCAAGGCAAGGCAAGGCAAGGCCTGTCAATGCAAGGCATGCCAAGGAAAGGCATGTCAATGCAAGGCAAGGTATTTCACTGCAAGGCATGTCAATTCAAGGAAAGGAATATCAGGGCAAGGAATGGAAAGACAAGGCAAGGCAAGGAATGTCAAAGAAAGTCATAGAATGGCAATGAAAGGCATGGAAAGGTAAGGAAAGGGAATGCATGGCAAGGCAAGTCATTGCAAGGCATGTCAAGGTAAGGCATGACAACGCATGGCAAAGCATGGAATGGAAAGGCAATACAAGGAATGACAAGGCAAGGCAAGGCATGGATTGTCAAGGCAATGCATTTCCAGGCTAGGCATCACATGTCAAGGTAAGCCAAGGCATGTCATGTCAAGGAAAGGAATGTAAATGCAAGGCAAGGAATGTCAATGAAAGGAATGACATTTCAAGGAAAGGCATGTCAATGCAAGGAAAGGTCTGTCAAGGAAAGGAATGTTAATTCAAGGCAAGGCATGTCAGGGAAAGGCATGGAAAGGCCAGGAAAGGCAAGGCAAGGAATGTCAAGGAAAGGCATGGAATGTCAAGGCAAGGCATGGCATGTCAAGGCAAGGCATGCCAAAGAAAGGAAAGGCTTTTCAAGGAAATTCTTGACAAGTAAAGGCATGGCATGTCAAGGCAAGGCAAGACATGTCAATGCAAGGCATGTTAATGCAATGAAATACATGTCAAGGAAATGCATGGATTGTCAAGACAATACATGGCAAGGTGATGCAGGAGCATCGCCAGCACATCAAGCGAGCCAGCACGGAAGCAGAGTACAGCTGGACAAGCCAACACCAAATTTTGAAAACACTTTGGGATTGTTGCACAAGTCTTTAATGAATCCCTTTATGAAGGTGCACTTTGTATATTGTAATGGACCTTGAGCGGATAGCTCTCGTCCTTTAGTAGATAGAAAGCATTTAATTTAGTTAATGCTAGTAGATAGGAATTTAATTCTAGATTTGATACCTTTAGAGTCCAAGATGGAAAACTGATATAGACACCCTCATTTGTACATTGTAACATTATCAAGAATAGGAGCAGGAAGAGAAGAGAAAGAAGAGAACTGTGTGAAGAACACCCATGTACAGATATTTGAATTAATAGAAGAAATCTTTGATTCAAATTCATGGTTTTGTGTCGAATTCTCTGTGTATTGATGTTATGCTCATGAACCTTTTCTCCCTGTCATATAATTTATTTTATATGTTGTGTATGTGATTTCATGGTTGAATTGAAGTCTGGGAAGGCAAATGAATGAGTTTCAATTGTTTCTCTATTTGAGCCAGAGGATTCCTGCAAGGAGTGCAGTCAAATCGTCCGCAAGGAGTGCGTTGATAGAAGGGTTCACTTAGAGAGAGATTTTGTCCTCATTCATCCCAGAAGTGCAGTTGGGCATAGGATCCGTGCAAGGAGTGCACAGGCCAAGCTAAGTCTCAGAGTTGCGATTCTGAGAAAAGGGTTAGAAGACTGTTGTTGCAGGTGTGCACAGAGTCGAGTGCCTTCAACACTTAAGTGTTGTTGAAGATTTGCCGCAAGGAGTGCGTGCAAGGTTTCTTCCTGAAAACTAAAGTTGTGGAAAAGATCAGGAGGAATAGGCCTCGAAGTTACTAAAGGATAAGTGCAGAGAAGTTTTCGTGGACAGTCGAAGGGAAGCGTCGCAGAATTGGTGAGCAAGTGAAAGAGTCCCGTGGAGAGACACTTCTTCCTTTCGCAGAATTCAACAAAAAAAGAACGGACGATCGAAATCCTCTGAGGAGATTTCGCAAAGTCCTGAGGATTGTTGGATCTCGCGGAGGTGTAGGAAAGTTATCAGCGCAGGTGTGGGAAGTATCCGAGCTTAGGAGAGAGCAGGGTCGTCGATCAAGGCCACAGGGGCCGTTAGATCCACACGTGACATCGCATATCGGATAATCGCGAGTCGAAGCTCCAAGTTGTTACATTAAGACTTGCGATATCACGATCTGCGATATCCCGATATGATCAGAACCGTCCATCATGTGGGACACGTCTCAGGAGATCCCAGTAAGTCAGGGTTCGAAAAATCAGGGTTTCTGAGAACAGGGAACTTTTGCACATTGGATTCGCGATCTGCGATATCTCGACGGAAGGGTCGTGTGGGCCACAGCTGGAGATAGTGGAGGACAGGTGGCACAGTATTGGGGATCGGGAAAAGGGAGGTTTCGAACCCATCGACATCAGGATTCGCGATCCCACTAATCCTGAAATTCTGATAGAAGAGACGAGGAGTTGAAGAAACAGCCCTCGTGAGCATTGGAGATTCGGTGCATCGGGTATCGGGAGTCAGCAATTCAAAGTGCACGACATCATGAGTTGCGAAATCGCGATAGAGAAGAAGTCACGATAGGTACGGAGAAGTCATCATTGACTAAGGCCATCGGGTCTCGGGGATTCGAGAGCCCAGAGATAGGCCATGAACTTGTGAAGCTGTGAGTTCTGATTTTCCGATCACTAAGGGAGATCACTTGGAGAGTTGTTGTGGGTAAGAAAAATTTCCCGATAGGGAATTAGAAGAACCTTTGAGTTCTTCGGGCCGTGAGTGGAGGAAGCTCCTGTGAGAGAGGACGTGCTCCGAGGAGTTCGGTTGCGTTAGGTTTGGTATCAGAGCGGGAATATCTCTTTGCTTTCTGTAGCAAAGAAGAAGGAAATTTCGCCATGCCGTCGAGGAGAGAAAGACAATCACCCGATCCAGAGGATAGGGAGAACCAGAGAAGAAGAGGGAGACAAGCACAAAATCCATAAATGGAGAGACAGATACGTGATCTCCGAGCGAGACTAGAAGATATGGAGGCAGCGCAGAAATGCACAGCCAGTGCTGGAGATCTAAGTGACTCCGAAGGCGAAGTTGAAGCCGAACAAGAAGAATAAGTTGCAGCCAAAGATGCGGCCAATGAGAGAGTAATTAAGGCTATCGCCCAGATGAGTTCGAAAACAAAGATGGACATTCCAACTTATGAAGGGAATCTGGATGAAGAAGAGCTTCTAGAATAGATTTGAGATTTTGACACTTATTTTGATTATGAACATATCGAAGAACATAAGAAGGTTAGGCATGTTGTCACAAGATTGAAGGGACACACAACATTATGGTGGGACAAGCTTCAAGCAGATAGACGCTGCAAAGGCAAGCAAATGATTAAAAGTTGGGATAGAATGATTGCAAAGATGAAGGAAAATTTCATCCCAAGGGATTATCAAATCACACTGTCCAGGAGAATGCAGAACCTGAGACAAAAATTGATGATAGTCAAAGAATACACTGAGGAATTCTATCGACTGAACATCAGAGCAGGTCATCGGGAGAGCGATGATGAGAAAGTTGCCAGATATCTGAATGGTCTGAGATACGAAATTTAGGATGAATTAAGCATGGTTACCATCAGGACGGTGGAGGATGCTTATCAGATGGCTTTGAAAGAAGAGGAGAAGTTGAGTCGTAAGCAAGGTCAGGGAGGGCGAGGCAAGAGTTAGCCCAGAGGCAAAGCAGTTGCCCAGGAGAAATTCCAGAAGCCCAAGGAGGAATGGAAGAAACCTCAGGGTAAAGTGGAAAGAGGTGGAACCTCACAGCGAGGGCTATACGTTGAACAGAGAGGGCAGCATACAGAGCAAAGAGGAGGATATGCTGACAACAACACTTTTCCTCATACCAGAGGTAGAGGAAGAGGAAGAGGTGGAGTGATCACATGCTTCACATGTGGAAAGAATGGGCACAAGTCTTACGAGTGTCTAGAGAAAAAGAAGGACATTGGGGAAGCTCACATCACTGAAGCGCAGAGGCGAGATGTTGAGGTCGAAGATGCAAAAGGCGAAAGATCGCTTATGATGCGAAAAGTTCTTCTAACACCAGAGAAGGAGGTGGAAAATTCAGTCCAAAGGACCAGACTTTTCCGAACATCTTGCAAGACCAAGGATAGGGTGTGCAAGGTTATTGTTGACAGTGGTAGCATGGATAATCTCGTTTCAACCGATATGGTAGAGAAACTGGAGCTGGAGACGACTGATCATCCCAGTCCATACACAGTTTCGTGGCTACAAAAAGGACACCAGGTAACTGTTACTAAACAATGCTTGGTTGAATTCAAAATAGGAGGGTATAATGATAATATTCTGTCTGATGTTATTCCCATGGATGTATGTCATTTATTGTTGGGTAGACCATGGAAATATGACAGAAATGTGATTCATGATGGGAGGATGAACACATATACCCTGGAGAAGAATGGGAGAACCCATATGTTGCTTCTGATAAAGGATAAAGAGGTGAAGTCGGAAGTGAGAAACACAATACTTCTCATGAGTGGGAAGGAGCTTCTTACAGAGGTGAAGAAGAAAGAAGATCCACAATTCTTTGTGGTCAGAAAACTGAGGATTGTTCTGACTAGCACAATAGTGGATGATTTACTAGATAAGATTTAGGAACTGCTGGAAGAGTTCGCTGACATCATAGTGGATGAATTACATCATTCGTTACCACCGGTGAGGAGTGTGAGTCATCATATTGATCTCATACCAGGAGCTAGTCTGCCAAACAAAGTTGCGTACAGGTTGACGCCGCAGGAAAATGAAGAAGTTAAGAAGCAGGTCCAGGAGCTATTGGACAAAGGGCTGGTCAGGGAAAGTTTAAGCCCGTGTGCCGTTCCAACAGTACTGAGTCCAAATAAAGACGGAGGCTGGAGGATGTGTACTGACTCGAGGGAAATCAACAAAATAACCATTAGGTACAGGTTTCCATTGCCACAGATGGACGACTTGATGGACTGTTTAAGTGGAGCCAAATTTTTTTCAAAGATAGATTTGAAAAGAGGATATCACCAGATTCGCATGAGGGAAGGCGATGAGTGGAAGACAGCCTTCAAAACTAATGAAGGACTGTATGAATGGATAGTCATGTCATTTGGCTTGATGAACGCGTCGAGTACCTTCATGAGGTTGATGAATGAAGTCCTGAGGGAGTTCATCGGGAAGTTCATCATTATGTATTTGGATGACATACTGATTTTCAGTAAATCAGTGGCTGAACATCTGAAGCATTTGGCTATTGTGATGAAGAAGCTACAACAGGAGAAGCTGTTGATTAACATGAAGAAGTCCTCATTTATGAAGACAGAGCTCATTTACTTGGGTTTTGTTATTTCAGCAAATGAGTTGAGGATGGATCCAGATAAAGTGGAAGTGATCAAGAATTGGCCATCATCGAGAAATATTTTCGAGGTGAGAAGTTTCCATGGGTTGGCTAGTTTCTACTGAAAATTCATCAGGAATTTCAGTGGAATCAGTGCAGCGATGATGGATACAGTGAAGAAGCGACTTAAGTCTTTTCACTGGACAACAGAGGCTGAGAAGATCTTCAATCTGTTGAAGCGAAAGATAACGGAACGACCAGTGTTGGTGTTGTCGGATTTCCTGAAGACATTTCAAGTGAAATGTGATGCGAGTGGATTTGCAATAGGAGCGGTCTTGAGTCAGGAAGACAGGCCGGTTTCATATTTCAGCAAAAAACTGGATGAGGCGAAACTGAAATACTCCACGTATGATAAAGAATTTTATGCTATCATTCAGGCACTAAAGAAGTGGAGGCATTAATTGATCCCGAAAGAGTTTGTTTTGTATAGTGATAATCATGCATTACAATTTGTGACTCAATAGGAGAAGTTGAATCAGAAACATGCAAAATGGGTAGAGTATATGCATAATTTCACATTTGTGATTAAACATATTTCGGGTACTGCTAACAAAGTGGTTGATGCTTTGAGCAGGAAGTGTTTGTTGTTGCAGGAGTTCTGAATCAAAACATTGGGTTTTGAAAATCTTAGGGACATGTACGCAGGAAATGCATATTTTGCAGAAGCGTATGAAGCAACTGAGAATCCATTTCTTAGAGACAAAATCCCTTGGATAGATTATATTATCCAGGAGGGATTGTTGTTCAGAGGCAATCAACTTTGTATTCCTAAATGCTCCATGAGGGAGAATCTGTTGAAGGAGAAGAACAGTGGTGGATTAACAGGACATTTTAGCCATGACAAAACATTCGCGAAGCTGAATGAGTCATACTTTTGGCAAGGATGCGAGAAGATGTCAATCGATTCGTTGACATGTGTAGAATTTGCCAGTATTCGAAGGGGAGAAAGAAAAATGCAGGTTTTTATCATCCATTGCCCATACCGGAGAGGCCATGGGAGGTGATCAGCATGGATTTTTTATTGGGTTTGCCAAGGACACGAAGAGGTGTTGATTCCATATTTGTGGTAGTGGACAGGTTTTCAAAGATGACACATTTTATCCCATTCCAGAAAACCAGCGATGCGACTCACATCGCAAATCTATTCTTCAAGGAGGTCATTCAACTTCATGGATTGACGAAAAGCATAGTTTCGAACAGAGACACTAAATTCATAGGGAATTTTTGGAGGACCTTGTGGAAGAAGTTGGGAACTAACTTGGCATTTAGTTCTTCTTATCATCCTCAGATGGATGGACAAACAGAGGTGGTGAACAGAAGTCTGGGAGACTTGCTGAGAAGCTTGGTGATAGAGAACCATAGCAGTTGGGACCACATATTACCACATGCCTAATTCACGTACAATGACTCAGTGAACAGGAGTACAAGCCGAAGTCCATTTTAGGTTGTATATGGAATGCAGCCGAGAGGAGTTTCTGAATTGCAGGATTCAGAACAGATTGCTACTAGCAACACTAGTGCAGAAAAGTTTGATGAGGCAATGAAAGAACTTCACAGCAGGGTGAAGGAGCGATTGTTGGAATCAAGTCGGGAATACAAGCGCAGAGCAGACTAGCATTGGAGACAACTTCAGTTCGAAGTTGGGGATCTGGTTCTGGCACATTTGAGGAAAGAAAGGTTCCCGAGGGGAACATACAATAAGCTGAAGATGAAGAAAATCGGGCCATGTAAGGTCTTGAGGAAATTCGGGGAAAATGCTTATGAGATTGAGCTGTCGGATGGCATCGGAATATCTCCGATATTCAATATCCCAGATTTATACCCATACTAGGCTGGAGAAGTAGAGACTGCAACTGAGCAACCAGTGATCCAGTGGGAAAAGAAGATGCCGATAGCAGAAAAGCCGCAGATGGAATGCATACTGGACAAGAGAGTGGGTAAGAAGACCAGAAGAAAAGAATACTTTGAGTATCTGGTCAAGTGGAAGAATCACCTAGTGGAAGATGCTAGCTGGGAGAGTGAAGCAGAAATACAAAAGCATGGAAAGACCATGCAGGAGCTCATGGACAGGAGTGCGTGCAAGGTTTCTTCCTGAAAACTGAAGTTGTGGAAAAGATCAGGAGGAATAAACCTCGAAGTTACTAAAGGATAAGTGCAGGGAAGCTACCGTGGACAGTCGAAGAGAAGTGTCGCAGAATTGGCGAGCAAGTGGAAGAGTCCCGTGGAGAGACACTTCTTCCTTTCGCAGAATTCAACAAAGGAAGAACGGACGATCGAAATCCTCTGAGGAGATTTCACAAATTTCCGAGGATCGTTGGATCTCATGGAGGTGTAGGAAAGTTATCAACACAGGTGTGGGAAGTATCCGAGCTCAAGAGAGAGAAGGGTCGTCGATCAAGGCCACAGGGGCCGTTAGATCCACACGTGACATCGCATATCGGAGAATCACAAGTAGAAGCTCCAAGTTGTTACATTAATATTTGCGATATCGCGATCCGCGATATCCCGATATGATCAGAACCATCCATCGTGTGGGACACATGTCAGGAGATCCCGGTAAGTTGGGGTTTGGAAAATCGGGGTTTCTGAGAACAGGGAACTCTTGCACATTGGAATCGCGATCCGCGATATCCTGGCGAAAGGGTCGTGTGGGCCACAGCTGGAGATAGTTGAGGACAGGTGGCACAGTATCGAGGATCGGGAAAAGGGAGGTTTCGAACCCATCGACATCAGGATTCGCGATCCCGCGAATCCTAAAATTCTGATAGAAGAGATGAGGAGTTGAAGAAACAACCCCCGTGCGCATCGGAGATTCGGTGCATCGGGTATTGGGAGTCGGAAATTCAAAGTGCACGACATCGCGAGTTGTGAAATCGCGATAGAGCAGAAGTCCTAATAGGTACGGAGAAGTCAGCGTTGAATAAGGCCATCGAGTCTCGAGGATTCGAGAGCCCAGAGATAGGCCATGAACTTGGGAAGCTGCGAGTTTCGATTTCTCGATCACTAAGAAAGATCACTTGGAGAGTTGTTGTGGGTAAGAAAAAGTTCCCGATAGGGAATTAGAAGAACCTTTGAGTTCTTCGGGCCATGAGTGGAGGAAGATCCTGTGAGAGCGGACATGCTCTGAGGAGTGTGGTTGTATCACAAGGTAAGGCATGGCAAGGAAAGGAAGGGCATGGCCTGTCAAGGAAAATATTGTTAGGGAAAGGAAAGGAAAGGAATGTCAAGGAAAGGCATGGAATTTCAAGGAAAGGCATGGAATGTCAAGGCAACGCAAAGCTTGTCAAGGCAAGACATGGCATGTTAAGACAAGGAAAGATATGTCAAGGCAAGGCTAGGCATGGGATGTCAAGGAAAGGAATGGCATGTCAAGGCAAGTGAAGTCGTGGAATGTCAAGGAAAGACATGCCAATGCAAGGTATCGAATGTCAAGGCAAGGAAAGGCTAGGCATATAATGTTGTTATGATCTTTACTAATGTTTATTAGAATTGTTGAATGTTTTACATCATTGGAATGACATCTTAGCTGTAACTTATTAAATGATATTTTATTATGGTATGTGCACTTTGGTATGATGTAATATGATTATCGTTTCATTTCATATGTTGTAATATTAGATATATAATAGAGAAATTAATTATTGCATGAAATAAATAATAACTTTTCATTCTAAATGTTTGTTTTTGCAGAACAAAGATCTTCTAGACGATTCATATCATCCTAAACAAATAGATCCATATCATGATGTTGGGTCTGATGTCGAGATGGTAGATGATGCTCATGATCACATAGATACATATGACAATGATGCCATTGTCGATGTAGATGCCGATGATGACGATCATGATGATCATGATCACGATGGTGATGATGATGTTGAGGCAGTTGCTGGTAGCAGCCAGTGACATTCATGATCATATAAACTGCATCATGGATCATTTTTTATATATTGTTATAATGCCTCTTTTCATGATTACTATCATATGTATCATTTTCACGACCTCCAATACCATATTATTGAGTTGTATCATTATTCCATGTTTCATGTTGACTTATATTGTTTGGACATGACGTATGATATTGACTTGTATCATTTTGTCTTACATAATTTATCAATTTTATTTATATCATTTGTACATGATGTATCATTTTGACTTATGTTGACTGTTGGACATGTATCATTTTCAGATGATATTGATCTACTGGCACATATATTTTACTTTCACTTGTTTTAGTTATATATGATGATGATCTTATCAATATTGACTCGTCAATTTTTATATATTAAAAGTGGTTGATGATTTTTGGATGTATATTTATTATGTATGATGGTTTTGATTTATTGCTCATGATGGATGTTGTCAAATTCACTTAAATTATAGATATTTGACTCACTTGTTTTAATTATAGATGATGATCATGTTATAATAATTATCTTGTTATTTTATATATATTGGATGTTGTAGATTTTATTTTGATGGAGATTTAATAAGTATAATGATGTTTTTAATTTGTATAGATGTATATTTCCCTAAAAAACTTCTTTATAAATGTTATGCTATAAAATATTTCAAATGAATTTATATGAATTACTATATAATCATATAAGTTATTTAAGAGACATGGTATATTTAACTAATTAAATTGAAATAGAACATATTAAATTAATAACTATAAGCAAAATAAGAAGCATTGTTGGAAGAAAGAAATGAAGCAACAATGGAAGCCAAATTGGAAGAAAAAATGGAAGCCACACCAGAAGCAAAACTGGAATCCAAACTAGAAGCAAAATGGGAAGAAAAACTAGAAGAAAAACTAGATGTAAAACTGGAAGCCAAACCAGAAGCCAAAATGGAAGCAAAATTGGAAGCCATATTAGAAGCAAAACTGGAAGCCAAACAAAAAGAAAAATTGGAAGGAATATCAGAAGAAAAACTGGAAGTAATACATGTTGTTGTTCATGGCACCAAAATGGAAGAAAAATTCGAAGCCATATCAAAAGAAAAACTGGACATAAAACAGGAAGCCAAAACATACGCAAAAAAGGAAGAAAAATTGAAAGGCATATCAGAAGAAACACTTGGTACTAAACCTAGTGCTATTACTAACACTAAACCTGGTGCTATTCCTAGCGCCAAACTGCAATAAAAATTTGAATCCATATCAAAAGAAAAACTGGACGTAAAACAAAAAGCCAAAACAGACACAAAAATGGAAGCAAAATTGGAAGGCATATCAAAAGAAAAACTGGAAGCAACATTTGGAGCTAAACCTAGCACTAAACCCGACGCTAATCCTGGCATTATTTTTATAGCACTGATTCTGGTACTAATTCCGACACTAAATCTCACACAATTATAAAAATTACATATTGCGCCTCGTTTTGCACCAGAAAAGGTGTCCAATTCATGGAGTAAAATACACTAAATTTCGGTGCTATTTTAGGCACTAATTTATTGTTATGTTGTAGTGTCCTCACAGTCACTTGAGAAAATTACAACGATGGTGACATGATATACTTTTGGAAAAATAAGATCAATTATGTGAAATTCAAATTATAAATTTGAAGTTTGGATGTGAAATGGTATAGATACTAACAAAGTTACCGCTAATAGGTTGATTGACTTCAAAAAATGGAAAATAGTGGAGGTTAATTTGGCGAACTCTCTAGCGATAGAAAAAGATTCTATCAATCAAAGTAGGTAGTACCTACAAGGACCCATGCTTCAGATACTTATGCATAGTCTCAACATAAATATGGAATCGATGTCCATGGAAAACGTCATGGAGTTCATGAGCGAGAGGGAAAAATTCCGAAATCTCTATCTCAACATATACCTCAATGATAAACTACCATTTTTAGCAAAGAATATGGAGGAAAATAATCGGTGTGAGGCATTGGAGGATGGAAAAACATGTCTAGAAATAAAATTTGGTGGTGGTTTTGAAGAAAAAGGGAATACTAATGTTGGCTCGTTTCCCCCTTATTCATTGTGTCTTCTTATTCAAATTTTTGTCTAATGAAAGAGCTAGAAAAGGTATGTCATGTGGTCACAGGGAAAATACAACACAATAGGCTTTGACAATGCCCAAAAGCTGAGTAAAAATTTGTATAAAATCAAACAATGTATGAGGCTTTATTCCCTCTTCTCTAGCATAAAAACTCGATTATGAACTCAAAATCCCTTGCTAAATCCAGTGGCCTACAAATCCAATCTTCCAATTCAATAAATTCAAGCACAAATATTTCGTTTAATTCATACATAGAGCTATCTGGGAATCTGAAGCAACCACACCATCAAAATACTTTGACAATTCTTGGCTTTATGTCGTAGGTTCTTTTGATCTTTCTTCAATGATATTTCCATGGACTATTGTTAATTATGCCCACATGTATTTTTACGTTGATAGGTGCCCTCCCTATTAGAATCGATGGATTAATCAACTTTTTAATTACAAAATATAATCTTATAGCCAAGAATTAAATATACTAGCATATTCTTGTCATCATATCCAAATCAATGAATGAGATTGCCAACATTAACTCCCTTTCATTTATGAATTTCTCTTTTTATCATTAATTAACTTTTTTATTATTTCACTTTTACATAATGTGATTAACAATTCACTGTGGTGGCTTATAAATTGCCACAAAACATACTTTTGAAAATACAAAAAAAGATACTTAAGTTTTAAATTTACCTCTTCACTATCAGATTTTTACATTTTACAGTTATGTCAGATATTGGCATAGAGAGTGGCATGCTAGAAAAACATTTGTTGTGGGACACAAACTTGTTATGTAAAACACAAATTATAGCAAGAGCCAATATAAATATTTGATGATGCAGTTGCAATTGAAGATATTGATAAGTATGTGTGATAGGATTGGGAAAGCCACCTTTCTTTGGTTTTTTGGACTTTGGGAATTTTTTGTTGGAACTTGACCTGCAAACATCAACATTAATGAACAAAGAAATGAAGGGGAATAATACACCAGAAAACACACACATAAAATCAGAAATGGGGGGAAATGATATCTTTATTGATCGAAAAAGTGAAGAAATGAACACACAAGTCTCATGGAGACCTCACAGGATTTCATATATAATGAGGAGATATCTCAAGCGTTTCCATAAATACAGAAATACAAACGCTTGAGAAGCTTCGAATGTAACTGCAAGGGTATATGTTGTCACAACCCAACAATATCCACCTTGACAACAATTTCTCGATACCTTTCCCAATGAATCAATCATCACCTTCTTGCAAGCCAAGAGAATCCAAAAACCATTGTATCTTCACCAACAATATTGGTTGCGTGAACATGTCTGCACAATTTTCTCCAATATGGACTACTCCACCTCCACTAAATCAACATAACCACAAACTAGATCATTTCAACCATTGTAGGTGATACTCGTGCTTCTCAGATACCGAAGCACCCATTTCCATGATTTTTAGTTGGTTTTTTCATGTGTCCACTGACAATACCAAGTGCATGTGAAATACTTGAATATTCCATTGCAATCATCAACCTTCCTACTGCATTGTACATGAGACATGTAAAATCATTTTCTTCCTTCCTACTAGGATAGAAACTTGAAGAAATCTTACAATGTAAAGCTAAAAGGATTTAATCAGTTTCACAATGTTCATACTGAACCTCATCAATGATAACCAAAACTTACCATTTTTTTCGTCTCTATGTACTTCTCTGCCCAAGATTTGTTTTGGTGCTCCTAGATCCTTCATCTGAAGCATCTTGGCCAATTGACCCTTTAACTTGTTGATCTCAACCATATTTTTCTTGCAACAAGCATATCATCAACATAACAACAAGATAATGAATATGCCATAAACATGATGATCATACTCACTTCTTAAGAAACTTTGGCTCACCATGAAGGAATCACACATCTTATACTTTGTTTGGTTACCTTAGGCCATACAACGATTCCCTGAAATTGCAAACAAATCTCCCTTTGCGATATTGAACAGTTTCTCATTGTACATATATCTGTTACTGATGATTTTTGGATAGTAGGATCCCACAATTTTCATCCCTTAGCTCCATCACCACAAAAAATAGAGATATTTAAACTTTTTTCCCTTGACCAAATCCAACCAAGCCAACCAAGTGATCCTTCACCTCTCACCTTCAAGAAAATTTCAATGGAGTATGCAATTCATGGGCTCTAAAAACATGGGCTACTAAAATCATGTGTCTGAAACCATGATAGTTAACCTAACTTCCCCCCACTTTGGGATTTCCCATGACCAATTCCAACCAAACCTCCCTCAAAGTCAAGATATCCGGGAGTACCGCATGATTTTCCCCTATCACCTAGGTCATCTAGACTTTACCAGTGAAATTTTAAAACCAAGGTACTCATGCCTAACCAGGTCTTACATTTTTATGCCCATTTACATATAAGAACTCCACCTCAAACCTTGCATTTAAGGACTCCACCATTGTTGTAGACTGACCACTAGCCACAATTGCTTTGAAACTAAGTGATACCATCAACATTCTGCTTCCATGCTTGACTTCCCACCATCACCGCGAGATCTAACTCTGCCTCCTCCACAAACTCATCAAAATGGTCCAAGATCATCTCATTTAGGAATTATGTCAAGCACTTTGTGAGGATATTTCACACAACCACATTTGGAATACATGTATATTACAACACTATGCACATTCGAATCAATCTCTCCTCTAATGATGTGGCCATGAATCTCCTTCCCCTTTCGTAGAGATACCAAGCTCCCAAATGTTGGAAAAATCGATGCCACGCTTTTTAGATTCTAATGTTTTTCCATGATACCCATTATGCACTCGTTTGGAAATCATAGCAGCCCATGTGACCACATTGCATTGAAAAATTACTCAAAAAACTTGGCTTTCATCCTCCACAAAATGACACCTACAAGACATATCCACAAGCGCACCCAATTGGTTTATCCCCGAAACAAGTCATCTAACCCGACCTCGATTTGCGATTCCCTTTCCTTCTTGTCCATTTTTTGCGCCATGATGAGCACGTTGTATAAATAGAACCTGAGCAACTCCTTCTCCTACCCGTCCATCAGTTCATAGTTATCACCACACCGGCTTTTGCAGGAATCCCTCTCTAGACAAAACCAATCATTTGTACCCCTAGTGAGTGCCCACACACTTACTGTTATGCTTGGAAGTGACCAATGATTGAGGCTCCTCAACCAGACTGTTAGGTAGCGGAAGCATAAATGTAACAAGATTTTAATGAAAAATAAAATATAACCAAGAACAAAGTAGACACAACAACAATCACACAATTGACACAGTCATTTACGTGGAAACCCAATATAGGAAAAAACACGGGGAAATGATAATCAATATTCTTCTTCTTATTCAAGGGAGGATTACAATATCCAATCGCAAGGATACAACCATCCTCTCCTCTCTTCACACACATTGTTCTACACTACATTTATCATTTCTCACTTCACCTCTATGGGTATGCTCGTATATAGATCATCTATCAAACAATTAGACACATTGATTACAATATGATCCACTAGTTATACAAACTGTTCAGTGTAGTGTGCATACATGTACATTCTATTTTTAGTCGATATGCATGCACCTACATGGGAAATTAGTTGGCACATTTTCAACAATATCCACCTTGACAATAATTTACATGATATATCATGCCCAAATTTATTCATCACCTTTCTAGCAAGCCAAGAGAATCCAAACAACATCACAGCTCCACAACTTCTCTAACATTATTTTTACATGAACATGTATGCACGATTCTCTTTAGTATGGACCATTATTCCTCCATCAATAACCTGTCTTATAAACCGATGCACTTGTCCCATTTTGATACGTTGGATTGTTAGTCAAATGCACAACACTTTGACCACCACAGAACACCTCATCATGTACTTTTCGAAACTTACCTAATAGATCCTTTCATTATTGGAAGACATAAACTGAGGTAGGTCTCCTCTTTTCCAAATCTCCCGAATCATAACTATAGACTAAATCATTGCAACCACTGTAGGTGATACTTGTATTTTTGTGCTTCTAAGATACTGAAGCACCCATTTCCATGCTCTTTACCTGGTTTTTACATGTATCTACTGACAACACCAACTACATGTGAAATACTGACCACTTCCCATCACAATCATCAAACTTCCTACTAGCATATAATACTCAAGACATATAACCCTTTTCTTCTTCATTAGTTAGGACATAAACTTGAAGAAAAATTACATTGGAAATCCAAAAGGATTTTACCGGTTTCACATTAATTAAAACGAATTTCCTAAGTATATTCACCACATACTTCTATTGTGATAACTAAAGCTTACCATCTTTCCTGTCTTTGTATCTTTCCATGCCCAATATTTATTTTTCCGCTCCTAGATCCTTCATATCAAACACCCTAACCAACTAAGCCAACATGTTGATCTCAAACATGCTTGTGCTTGCTACAAGCATAACATTTAACACCAAGATAATAAATATACCATAAACACAATGGTTATACTCACTTCTTGTAAACTTTATCTCACCATGAAGGAATAAAACATCTTGTACCATTTGTCTAGCATGCTTCAGGCCATACAATGATTCTTGAGTTTGCAAACAAATCTTTTGTTGTGATTTTGAACTAACCTCTCTGGTTGTTCCATATACATCCCCTTTTCCCCAAAAACTCTATGTAAAACAATTTTAACATCTAGTTGTACTAACTCAAGATCAAGTAACAAAAATAGTGCTAACACAACATGAATAGAAACAAGCTTTTAACAATTGGTGAGAAACTTTCATGGAAATCAATACCTTCCAAATACCCTTCTTCTTCCAGTCATTCTTTGAACCTTTCATCCTTTTACTATGTTTGATTTTATAAAAGGAGATTCATCAAACAATGCATCTCTATCCATGATGATTCTATGGGCAGTAGGATCCCACATTATGCATCCCTTAACATCATCGCCATATCAAAGATTTACCTGTTTGATCTAAGTCTTACATAGAATGTTGATAAAAACATAAGCATTACAACCAAATAATTTCACATTTGAGTAATCACCAAATGGCCTATTCACACCTCTCTTGGAATCTTCTTTTCTTTTGAAACCGATGGTGATCGAGTTACTAGATAGCACAATCACTTATGCCCATAACTATTGTTGCAACTTGGCACTATTGGACATGCCTATTCGATCCTTGCAATACTTTCCAAGTTCCATGGATATGAACCTACCTTCATCATATATTCTCAAACACTTGATTGACCTGCCAACACATCATTATTTATATAGACCCACCTTTCTAACTTGGACAAACTGCTCCACCTTGAACTTTGCATTCAAACAAATTTGACTAAATCCGGCCAAACCAACCCAAGTGAACCTTTGTTGCTCACCTCGAGGGACTTCACACTAGAGTCTCAATGCTCCACCTTAACATGAAAATTCCCTTGACCAAATCCGTCCAACTCAACCAAGTAATACTTCACCACTTACCTCCAGGCCCATTTACAATGGAATTCACCAAGCCTTTTATAGGCTTCATTACATGCAATCCATGGACCCGAAAAACCACATGCTTTGACCTAAAAACCAAATTTAACTCATTAAATCTTTCACCAAGTCAAGGTTAACCCAACATACATGCCCCTCCCCCCCCACATATTCAATCTACCTAAATTTATGTCTAGATTTTTCATAGGTGACCCGATAAACCAAGGGTACACATGGAAATTGATGTAAATTACAAACTCTGGTTGAAGCCGTAAGAGATGCAGTTGATGTAAATTGCATCTCTTATAGATTAAACCAGAGTTTGCCAGGATCCAACTATATTTCATACCTGACGATGCATTTTCCATGGTTTATGTCTTACCATGGTTTATTTCTTACTATGGTTTCATAGTTATGGGAGTAAGTGTTGTTGTTTGAGCGATATAGTTATTCTCTCCCTTTTTTTTTCCTCTTGTAAACTTTCTCATTTTTTACCTTTTGTTCTTTCGCTCTATTATGTGTTTATGGTTCTATACCTTCTCATGTTTCTGTGCTCGCGGGTTCCTGGTGTAGCGAACCGACAAATCATTATCTCCATCTATATTTGCACATCACGATTCCGACCGACCGTCGTTCAATTGCATACTTAGTCAATTTATGAACGCATCTTTGCATATAGATGTTATCAAACTATAGTAACTCGTGTTCGGTGTATACATCTTGCACCCAGAACTTTTATTCTCTACAATTCGACCCTGCACTCCTCAAACTCGCAACCTTGCCTCTGACTATGATGAGTCTATCTGTTCGACTTGCCTTTCCATACTTAGTCGAGTTTTCAAAGTTTCGTGGGTTCACGCATTCCCGGGTTCAGAAAATTTTAAAAGAATTTTGTCTCTCCCCTCCATCCCCGCTATCTTCTTCCCTTCCCAATGGACAATAATTATGCTTTCAAAAGTGAAAACCAACCAGACAGGTTCGAAAATATTGACTTTAATAAGCGGAAAGATCGAGGGCATCTCCCATTAAAATGCATGGACAGGTTTTGCCTCCATTTTGAATTTGCAAAAACAATTATTGGCTCTTTTAGTTTTTTAAAGGCTTCATCATAGCACCAATGCAATACTGTACTACCTCACTTCCATCCACGAACGTATCATCCACAGAGGCCTTGATGTCATGTCCCTCTTTAATATTGTGCATATGTTAGATGTTGTCAGATTTGAGAATCTTCTCGAATATGAGAATGTTATTATGTGTTATTAGTCACTATTCAGCACACATATTCGAAAAGATTGGCATTAATAAGAGAAACAATCGAGGGCATATGTCATTAATACAAATTAAACCAAAATCTATGGAAGATCATACTGTCATCCTCCAACATTGCTTTTAAATACTTATTGCTATTTCTCTCTATCATCAAAGAGTTGGGCTTTAGGGTTCCTTCGTTCTAATGTTCATGGTCATGGACATGTAAGACAACTTAGAGATGCCATTGAGGCCCAAATGAAATAAGAGAGAATGTTTTTATGTGACGTGATATTTGAGCCAAAAAAAAACTCTGTTATCAAACAGAAACTTAGACAGGGACAAAAAAAAACAAGTATCTTCTGGTTGGTGTTCTCCCTGTATTCGATGCTTTGTTTGGTTGAAAAGTCTACCTGGAGATTTGTTTGTTGATCTTCTTTGCTTTCTTGCTGGGATTTGGAAGGGATTTTCAGGTCACCTGCAAAATGCTCCTTCGTTGAAGTATGTAGTTTCTTCCAACAACACATATTTGGCAAGTGTATCGAATTCTATAGAGCACACAAGAATTTTTCTTCGTCAGAGGAGTCGCACTTATCGTCGCTTGCAAAATGGTCTGTAATATTCATAAATGACGTGAAATATTAGTCCATTTCTGAATGTACCCAGAAGCGAGTAAGAGAAATTGTATGGGTGGATAAAATGAAATACTAAAATTACAAAAGTTTCTATTTCAAAGTTTGTTGAGCTACTTATGGGTGTGGTAACAGACTTGACAGAAAGATATGTTCTTTGAAAAAGTTTGTTCAGTGTCCTCTGGATGTAGTTACAGACTCCACATACAATCAACTGTCTATAGCTACTACACAATTTTTATTTTACTAATCCTACGCATATAACTGGATTATGGACTTTGCAACATTTTCTGAGGATTACTTTATACTACCACCTTCTGCAAGAGGTTTCACGTGTTCAGGTAATGATTTGGTTTCTGAAAATCACATTTTACTACCACCTTCATGTAATCATCTTATTTCATTCTTTAGAAGAGACCTTAATGTAGTGGTGTGTTTCCAGATCTGTTTCAACCTAATGTCAATCTTCATGTTATTTCCCTTGAATTGGATGGGGAAAATGCATTTCTTTTGTTGCAGTTTATGTGATAATCGATAAAAAAAAAATGTTCAAACCATACAATATTTTTATTTTTTTTAAATATAGAACACTATATTTTTTTTAACATGCGCATGTTCAAAAAGTTTTAGGCATTGTTTGGGGTTCACGTCCTTCAAGGATGTTAAGTAATCACAAAATTAATATTGTTTGTACCAATGCAATTGAGTCGTTGTCCACTATGGAAATTGTATTAACACTGCAATGTCAGATAATAAATGCCCGACATGTGCCTAATGTCAAGGTCATTATCGCACAGAACACCCAACGTCCAAACACTTATGGACTCAAACCAACATTGTAGATTTTGTGAGAAAGCAACACTAAAGTCAATGTTCTTTGCAGGTCTGAAAATCCCGCAGTTTAAGTACTTTGACAATGATAGCCTTGCTTATTCATCGCATTGTCGCAGTGTAGTCAGTAGCACTATTCCCATTTACACCGCCAATGTCAATGTTCAAGGCCGAAGCTATCTGGAGCCTGGGGTCACCGCCTATGTGGATGCCTGAAGGTGAAACTACCTGGATCGAAATTTGATTGTATGTCGAGTCTCTTGCTGCATACAGAGGTCACTCAACACTATTTCACATAGAAACTGGATGTCTGTCAATTTTTTTACAAGTTTGGCATAAAACGTTTTCTGTAATTTTAGAATATTGATTCAAACGCCCATACAGTTTCTCACGTTCGTTGGTATCCAATTTCATAATTTCCTATTGAGTGTATTTGGGCATGGAGTAATATTTGGCATCACTTCCGAACATTCCAGGCCTTTTTGTGGGCCTCCATGTCTGCCACCCCTACGATGAAAGATATATTCTGATGTGATTTGCAACATTTGATACACTAATTCCCAGACCTCTGTTGTCGGAAGAAGTCATGTACTTCAATAGAGGAACATTTTTCAAATGGCTTGGACGTTCCTTCCAATTTACTGTAATAAAACAAATAAGTTCAACATACAAATGTTCAGGCAAGCTTTTCAACCAAACAGATGATCGAATACATGGAGAATAGTAGTCACAACATACTTGATTTTTTTTTTGTCTCGACTTTTGTTGTATGACAGGATTTGTTTCCCCCATAACTGACGTCACATAAAACAACTCCCTCGAATTTGAATTGAGCCTGAATCACATTTCTAAGTTGTCTCGGATGTCAATGGTCAGAAACATTACAAGGAAGGCACCTTAAACCCTAAGTTTTCGATGGCATAGGGAAATTAATACTTAACAAAGAATGGAATGTTGAATAACCAACCAATGAAATCATGCCATATCTAGAAGAGACAAGCTATTAAAAAAATTGGGATAGATCTAGTTGGTAGCACCAATTAAGTCCAAGACAAGAAATTGATATTCAGCTCGTTGTTTTTTATGAATCAAGCATTTGATCGTCAAGAATACTGTCAACAAGCTTCATTATTGTACATATTTTTTATTGGTCGACGGCAGGCCAAATCGCAGTCATTGTGGAAAATAATCTCAGCTGTATTTTGTAACCCATCTTATTTGAATATAGGATATTTGCGGTTTTATTTTTTTTATGGTGTTTTCCAATCTATGGTATTGTTTTTCATTTTATTTTGTACCTTTATTTTGTGTGTTGTTAAACATGAATGAAAAGATTTTCTTTATGTTGCCCAGTACTTCAATTTAAATAAAGGATACTTTGTTCGTTCCTTACATTTTACATGGAAGAATAATTTGTCATAGGCCATACTTATGTGGTGCCTGCCCTATACTTAAAGAAACAAATTGGAGGACACGTCCTTCTTTCATTCTTTGGGTCCCGTAAATAGAATGAATTAATGACTATTACAACAAGGAAAATCAAGTGTTGACGCCATGTTCCTATTCAATATCTTGCATATATTGCAACTTCTTCTATTTTATAATATCCGTGCATACATACTAATATGAGTACTATTGGAATAAATATAAAAAAATTATCTTGGCCAAAACTTAACAAATTATCTGGCCACTGGGTCCCAATTTTGCGGTATCCAACACCTATGTCCCTTGTTCCATCATATACATCTCGCAGCCAAAGAAATTCCATGATTTGCAATTTATTCTTTAACTAGTGAGAACTCACCGGGGATTTGAAAAGATTGGCATTAATAAAGGAACATTATATTTTCTTCTGTGAGATACTTAGACCTTTTCCCCTTTTCTTCTTCTTGTCTATTATCGCTTTCTGGTTATATATTTAGTCACCTTTATATGATCGTGGCTTCTAGGTTTGGCGGGCTGACATATCTTCATCTCCATCTATATCCTCACATGACAAATCCGACTGACCGCTGTTCCTTTCCATACTTAGCCAATTTTATGGCCGCAGTTGTCGGGTTGGCGCTTTCGAACTCTGTTGCTTCTTGTTGCGTTATATACATCTTGCACTCAAAACTTCCATGGTTTCAATGAAATTTGTGAACCGAACAACATCCTGCAAATTGGTAGATGAATTGCATTTGAAACATAAATAATCTATTAATATATATTAATATGAATACTATTGAAATAAATATCAAAACTTTCTCTTGGCCAATACTTAGCCAATTATCTATCCACTAGGTCCAAGGTTTGCGGTATCCAACACCAATGTCCCATGTTTTTTCATATACATCTTGCACCCAAAGAACTTTTGTGATCTGCAATTAATGCTTTTACTAGTGAGAACCTAGCAAGGGTTCGAAAACATTGGCATTAATAAATGAAAAATGGATTTTCTATTATCATATACTTAGCCCTTTTCCCCTTTTCTTATTCTCGTCCATTATCTCTTTATGGTTATATACTTAGTCGCCTTTATATGATCATGGGTTGCAGGGTTGGCAGACTGACATATCTTCATATCCATCTATATCCTCACATGATGAATCTGACCGACCATTGTTCCTTTCCATACTTAGTCAATTTTATGGTCGCGGTTGCTGGGATGGTGCATATGAAATCACCTTTTGTTCTTCCCGTCCATTATCACTTTTTGGTTATATACTTAGTCGCATTTCTATGATATCTGGTTCCAGGGTTGGCGGGCTGACATATCTTCATCTCCATCTATATCCTCACATGATGAATCCGACCGACCGTTGTTCCTTTCCATACTTGGCCAATTTTATGGTCACGGTTGTCGGGTTGGTGCTTACAAACTCGGCTACTTATTGTTCCGTGATATACATATTTCATTCAAAACTTCCGTGACCTACAATTTCACCGTGGGCTCCTCGAATACATTAACTTCGCTTATCTTTTTTTTCCTTCCATTCCCACTAACTTTGTGTCCTTCCTAATATACATTAACTATGCTCTTACTAATGATAACTAAACACACTGGTACAAAATAATTGGCACCCGATCCTCCGCCATATACAAATTGACTACCGGACTCCGACATCGTCCCCTCTTCCATGTTACACATTATGCATTCAATTGTTATGAGCTATACAATTTGGTTGTCGGGGCCTTGCTTCTTCTAGGGAGACCTTGTCACCCTATTTTGGATCCTTGCATTGGTGGGTTCACAAAATCTCCAACTCCTAGTCATTGTTTCATGTTCTGCCCATCCTCATACTTCTTTCCAGATATGCAACACCAAAGGTTTAATACTAAAACCGCATCATGCAACAACCGTAAATATCATCATTAATAAGCCAAAGTCTCAAGAACTAACCATCCATATAAAACTTGTCCAGAAACATGCAAAGAAGATCTTGCCAGGTAATGGAAAAGTTATTACAAATTTCAATATATTAGCGAAAACAAGTCCTGACCAACGTTTCCTTGTTCCACACTTGGAAACTTCTTTGATTGCGGGTTCCCAGATTGACGGCCTCAAAATTGTGTTTCGAATCTTCTGCGAGTTGCAAACAGTGCCTGGAGTTCCGCAATATACAATTTGTCTGCTGGAATGTATAAAAACTCTTAATTTTTCCTTTCCCCCCCCCCTCTATTATACCTTTGTGGTTCTTTATTTAATCGCATCTATATGATCACGACCTCATGGATTCGAAAATTGACAACTCTTTATCTATATCTTCACACCATGAGCCTGACCAACCGTGGTCCCTTTCAATATTTAGCCAATGTGAGGATATAGATGGATATGAAGATATGTCATCGCACCAACCCTAGAACCGGATATCATAGAAAGGAGACTAAGTATATAACTAGAAAGCGATAATGGATGGGAAGAAGAAAAGGCGAGTTCGTATGCGCCAACCTGACAACGACGGCCATAAAATTGACTAAGTATGGAAAGGAACAACACTCAGTCAGATTCGTCATGTGAGGATATAGATGACTTTTTCTTAATTTTTCCTCTTTTCTCCCCCTCTATTATCCCTTTGTGGTTCTATATTTAGTCGCATCTATATGATCACAGCCTCCTGGATTCACAAATTGGCAACTCTTTACCTATATCTTCACACCATGATCCCAACCGACCGCAGTCCCTTTCAATACTTAGCCAATTATCTGATCATCAGGTCCCGAGTTTGCGGTATCCAAAACTTATGTCCCCTCTTTCATCATATACATCTTGCACCCAAAGAACTTCCATGATTTGCAATTTATGTTTTTACTAGTGAGAACTGACCAGGGGTTCGAAAAGATTGGAATTAATAAATGAACAATAGATGTTCTTCTGTGAGATACTTAGCCCTTTTTCTCTTGTCTTTTTCTCGTGTATTATCTCTTTCTAGTTATATACTTAGTCTCCTTTCTATGATCACAGGTTCCAACATTGGTGGGCAGACATATCTTCATCTCCATCTATATCCTCACATGATGAATCTGACAGAACACTGTTCATTTCCATACTTAGCCAATTTTATGCTCGTGGTTTCCGGGTTGGTGCCTTCGAACTCTGCTGCTTCTTGTTCCCTAATATACATCTTGCACTCAAAATTTCCGTGATCTATAATTCCACCACGGACTCCTTATCATTTTTTCCCTTTTCTTCTTCCCGTGTATTATCTCTTTCTGGTTATATACTTAGTATCCTTTCTATGATCGCGGGTTCCAACATTGGTGGGATGACATATCTTCATATCCATCTATATCCTCACATGACGAGTCCGATCGACCATTGTTCCTTTCCATACTTAGCCAATTTTATGGCCGCAGTTTTCAAGTTGGCAATTTTGAACTCTATTGCTTATTTTTCCATGATATACATCTTGCACTCAAAACTTCTATGATCTACAATTCCACCGCGGACTCCTTGAACTCACAAGCTTCACTCTACTATGGTTCACAAATGTTTCAAAGTATCTGTCACTGCCTTCCATCCCCACTAACTTCCTATCCTTCCTAAAATTAACTAAGTATGGAAAGGAACAACGGTCGGTCAGATTCGTCATGTGAGGATATAGATGAATTTATCTTAATTTTTCCTCTTTTCTCCCCCTCTGTTATACCTTTGTGGTTCTATATTTAGTTGCATCTATATGATCACTGCCTCTTGGATTCACAAATTGGAAACTCTTTATCTATATGATCACACCATGACCCTGATTGACCGCGGTCCCTTTCAATACTTAGCCAATTATCTGATCACCGGGTCCTGGGTTTGCGGTATCCAACACTTATGTCCCCTGTTCCATCATATACATCTTGCACCCAAAGAAATTTTGTGATCTGCACTTTATTCTTTTACTAGTGAGAACTCACCAGGGGCTTGAAAGGATTAGCATTAATAAATGAACAATATATGTTCTTCTGTGAGATACTTAGCCCTTTTTCCCTTGTCTTCTTCCCGTGTATTATCACTTTATAGTTATATACTTAGTATCCTTTCTATGATCGTGGGTTCCAGCATTGGCAGGCTAACATATCTTCATCTCCATCTATATCCTCACATGACAAATCCGACCAACCGTTGTTCCTTTCGATACTTAGCGAATTTTATGCCCACGATTTTTAGGTTGGCTCTTTCGAACTCTGTCGCTTCTTGTTACATGATATACATCTTGCATTCAAAATTTTCGTGATCAACAATTCCACCGCGGACTACTTAGCCCTTTTTCCCTTTTCTTCTTCCCGTGTATTATCACTTTTTGGTTATATACTTAGTCACTTTTCTATGATCGTGGGTTCCATCGTTGGTGGGCTAACATATCATCATCCACATCTATATCCTCACATGACGAATCTGACCGACCATTGTTCCTTTCCATACTTAGCCAATTTTATGGTCGCAGTTGTTCGGTTGGTGCTTTCGAACTCTACTGCTTCTTGTTCTGTGATATACATCTTGCACTCAAAACTTGTGTGATCTACAATTCCACCGTGGACTCCTCGAACTCGCAAGATTCACTCTACCATGGTTCACAAATGTTTCAAAGTATCTGTAGTTTCCTTCCATCCCCACTAACTTCCCATCCTTCATAATATACATTAGTTATGCTCTTACTAGTGACAATTGAACACACTGGTACAAAACAATTGGCATCCGACCCTCCGCAATATACAAATTGAATACCGGATTCTGACATCATCCCCCGTTTCGTGTTATATATTATGCATTCAAATGTTCCGGGAGATACAATTTGACCGTTGGGGCCTCATGTTTTCTGGGGAGACCTTGTGACCCTATTTTGGATCCTTGTGTTGACGGGTTCACGAAATCTCCAATTCTTAGTCATTGTTTCTTGTTCCATCCATCCTCCTACTTCTTTCCAAATATGAAACACCAAATGTTTAATACTAAAATTCCATCATGCAACAACCTTAAGGATTTTCATTAATAAGTTGAAGTCTCGAGGACCAACCATCCCTATAGAACTTGTCAAGAAACATGCAAAGAAGATCTTCCCAGGTAAAATTTCAATATATTAGTGAAAACAAGTCTGGGCCAACGTTTCCCTATTCCATACTTGGACACTTTTTGATTGTGGGTTCCCGGATTGACAGCCTCAAAATTGTGTTTGGAATCTTGCACAACTTGCAAATAGTGCCCAAAGTTCCGCGATATATAATTTTTCCGTTGGAATTCCCCGTCACGAGCCCAACCGTCTATCGCTCCTTTAGATACTTATCCCCAAGTTGGCTGTATTTCCATGACATTGTACATTTACTGTGTATCCCTGTTTCATACTTAGACATTTTTTCGATTGCGAGTTCCCGGAATGGCAGGCTCAAGATTGTGTTTCCAATGTTCCATGACTAGCAAGCAGTACCTAGAGTTCCGTGATATACAATTTGTCCACAATAAAGAATCATCATGCCCGAGAGATACAATTTGACTCTCGGTCCCTCACCTCTGCTAGATGTATCTTGTAGCCCTATTTTGAAGCGTTACCAACCTCTTTCGATAATTATCCATTCCTTACTTGTTTTTTGTGTCCCCGCCACCTTCCTAATTCTCTTTGGAAATGCAATTGGTAAGCTTTAATGCTAGAACTTCGTTGTCCATGAACCTTAAAAATTTCATTAATGACCATCCTCTCTTCTGTGGTACACATTTTTCATTCAAGTCCCAAGACATACAATTTGACTTTCGGGAAGTCACGTCTCCTAGGGAACCATTGTTTCCCTGACTCTAAGGCATGTCCGACGACTTTCCATACTTTCCCATTTCATGGAATCTCTTTTGTGGTTCCTCGGGTTGTCAAGTTCATGAAATATCCAATTCATAGGCACTGTTTACTGTGCCCGTCCAAGGTTTACTTCCAATAGCTCATCATGCAACATCCATACTGACCACCATTAAAAAGAAAAAGCATAGACGAGACAATGAAATTTAATTAAAGTTCGACTCGTTGAATTTAAATTAATTTATCTTCTCTTATTTTCTCTTTATGGGATATATATTACAAGTTTCAATATATTAGCGAAAATGAATCCACTTAGTCGTTTCTCTATTCCATAGTTAAGACACTTTTTTCGATTGTCAATTCCCAGATAGGCGGGCTCACGTGTGCACCTCCACTGTTCCATGTCCTGCAAACATTACCCGGACTTCCACGATATAAAAATTTCCCTCTGGACTGTCCTATCATACCCTCTTCAGTGTTATGCGTATTGCACTCAAAACATTCTGAGACCTACAATTTGACTTTCACGCCCTCACCTCGAACAATTGTACCTTGTAACCATATTTTGAAGCACACCTGACCGCTTTCCATAATTAGACACTCCTTAACTACTCTTTCCTATCCCCACAACCTCCGTACTTATTTCTTAATATGCAATTAGATACCTTTCATGCTAATAACTCACCATGCAGGTACTGTCAACATTGTCATTAATGAGATAAACGCTCGAGGAGATCTCCCATTACTTTGCATTAAACCAAGATATGCGGAGAGTTATATTGTCCCTTCCAATTGTTCATCTCAAACACAGGTCATCGCGTTGGCCTGTTCAAGAAATCTACAATGCTTAATCGCTCATTGTCGTATCCGCCATGTTCACACTTCTATGTGTGCAATTACTAGTCTTTAATGTTAACAACGCATCATGCAACAGTCGGTGAAATTGTCATTAATGAGCGAAAGTCTCGAGGAGATATCCCATTCACATGCATTGGACCAAGATTTGCGCAGCGTTATATTATCCCTTCCAATTTTCATTTCAATAATCGTCTGGAAAAAACAAACGTTCTTGTAAACTTATGGCAGCAGGCCGACAACAGTTTTGTGGAGATACAGTAAATATCTTCGGACATCAAGACCAGAACTTCCAGTGGTCCAGGGCATACTTTTACTATTCATCTTGTTCCGCCCAGAACGAAGTGATTTGGACCTATGGAATCTCTCATGCAGGCTGCGTCCCTGAGGTTTTTTTCTGTAAGGAGGTGGTCTCTTGGTGCGCCAAAAAATATATTCCAAGCCAAATAATTATTCCATTGCGCGACCATTCTCATGTTTCTTTGTCACCTCAAGTGTTCTGCAAGATGTTAAAATTGTCGGAGCCAATATTGACCTTCAGAGGACAAGATTGCAAGAAGCTCCTAGAAAAACATGATAACAGGTTAGACATCTTAGTCGAGTTCCTCGAAGACCCAACAACAGTTCCTCAAGATATCACATATTTGCAGGTAAGTTCCTTTAGAAATCCATTCCAGGAAATTGCTTATCTTTTACAAGAATAATGGGACAGGCATCCACGACAAGCATTTCCCATGTAATTATTTATATTTTGTACTTCATAGTCAAGGAACAACTCATTTTCGATTGGGGGAAGATAATTTCCATTGAAATATGTTCCCAGTTGTCACGATTCAAAGAATCGAATAATTTTTATATGTCATCCTACTTGATTTTCACAATAGTGCATTGTTTTCCATTTCCAAAACTGTCTCTTTCCAAGAAAATAAACTATGGATTAGACCCAATAACATTTTGGTACCAGGCCATGTGGAGGCACAAGGCCTCCCATTGTTTTTATGAATTTTTTAATGACTTTGTCTTAGTTTTCAAAGATTTATTGTTAGGGAAGGATGCTCCCCGGATGTCTGGCCAGGCAACAAAGTTTTTGAACAGGAAGGGCACACTTGAAAAAAACGAAAATCATAGTGTACTAATGGTCTTTGGCTCCAAGGAAAATCTTGCTTTCCTTCCATGCCACATAACGGACAAGATGTTTGTTGCACAAATAGCAAGGCAATACAACCACTAGTTCAATTTTTTCCATCACAAGCAAAAAAAACAGTTCATTCCTCTGCCCTGGAAAGTCGAGGACTTCGTGTGTAGAAATGTCAACAAGATTGACAAATTCGCAGGCCATTTCAAGAACTTGAACCTGACATATCATGAAAGGCTAAAAGGGTTCGACCCTGATGGGATTTTTCGAGAAAATTTACTAGCAGTTGGATTTAGCAGCTCTTTTATCCATAGATGCCTAACCAAAGATAGGGACAGTGAATACAACAACACTGCTTCTAGATATTGCAACGTAGATACATTGAAAAACACGATTGAAGTGTACAAAAAATAGGGAAAAGTATCCGGTGAGAAGAGTGCCCAGTCCCCCGCCAGCACTCCCAAGAGCACGACATCATAGAGCATCACTTCAACAACCCACCCCAGTAAGAAATCAACCTAGAAATATTCAAACAGGGGAGGAGATAAGAACCCTCCTCACACAAAAAATGATAGTTCTCACAAAGTTCCACTGATGAAGAAGAGAAAAAACATTGTAGGGCAGGCAGACGAACCCGAAATTGAAAGTGAACAGATGCAAGTTGAAATTGAAAATGAGCACATGCACAAATGTGGTCCATCCGCAATAGAAATAGTTGAGACCAACATTTTTTATGAAGATGAATCCTTCGTATTCCAAAGCATTGTTTTTGACAGCCAATCTAAAAATATGGTCATTGAAAAGAGAGATGTAACAAATAGGAAAGGAAAATCTCGCACATAGATTAACTTTAGGAAAATGTGGTCATCCCAAATCTTCCTATTTAACCGTGTAATCGATGATGCTCTTTATTATTCCATTGGAGGAATTGAAGCGGAGAATGCCATACTGAAAGACCGCGTCAAGAAATTTGAGGAGGCTTTCATTTCTACCCCGGAGTTTGCCAGTCCTTTAGCAAAAAATGTGCATGCTACCACTGCAGCCAATATAAAAGTATCCTCCACCCTCCTTGCATCATCTAGATCCCTTGTAGAGAATAACATTGAGAAAATAATGCATCTAGTTACTGAAGCCTGGGAAACATCACAAAATATAGCTTCCTTCCGAAAGAGGGCAAATGATTTGCACGAACATTTGCAGGCAAATTTAAAAAATGATCAACGTTTTTGTGAAAAGGTGTTGACCCATTTTTCCAACCATTCCACCAACAACCTAGATCCGAAAAGAAGAGAAGAGAATCTCCCCTCCCCAAAGCGGACCAAACAATTAAAAGCATGCTGGAAAAATAAATTTAAGAACCTGGAGCTCATTGTCGAATCATGTAAACAAGCCATATTAGAAAAGGAAGAATTATTTAGAAACCTGATCCAAATAAACTTAGCCAGAAGTACCAATGAGGTTCAAGACCCAAACTTAATTCTCAAATCCTTGTCAATGACCAAAGAATCCTTCGATGAAAAACTTGATATTTTAAAGGGGTTGTCTTTCGAAAAGTTTTACAGTATCCTTGAATATTGTGTAGATGAGCTCGAGAGCTGGGTACTAGACTATTCAACACATAATGAAGAAATTGAACAAAGTCTGCATAGTATTTCAATGGATCTAAGGAAATTAGAAAATGACCTTTTCGACATAGAAATCCAGGATGAAATCAACGTGGCCCCCATGAGAAGCTACATTGAAGAATGGTTCCAATGTAGAATGGAAAACCTCATCGAGGAAGGGAAACAACCGGTTGACACGATTCCAGCGATCGTCGACGACAACAACAAAAACGCATCGGCTTCATAGTAAGTCTATACTGATGTCATCTTGTTTTCTTTATCAATCCAGCTATTATACCTCTTTAAAGAGAAAACTCTAACCAAACACTCATAACTTCCAATTTCTTCTTTTTAGGTCTTCCTCTCTATCGTCGCACACTTCTTCTTTCTACATTCCTAATTCTTGTACTTATTTATTTTTATGGTCCATGGGAGCCCCAATCCCAGTCTATATGACAAACACATTTAAATTTCCAGAAATATGGAACAAATTCCATAAATATGTAACATACATTATTAATTTTTGATAAATTTCAAAGAAAACTAATTCGGGAATGCTAAATTTTGTGTGTCCAGGAACCTTTGTTGCAAGACATTATTATTATTCTATTGTATTTGAATTTTTTATGTGTATGCTTCATAAATATGGAACTTTGTTAATATTCTATTGCGTTTGAATGTTTGGAACAGAAACATAAATATGGAACAGATTATCGAAACATTTTTTTGATAAATTTCAAAGAAAACTAATTCGTGAATGCTAATTTTTTTGTGTCCAGTAACCATTGTTGCAAGATATTATTAGTATTATATTGTATTTGAATTTTTAATGTGTATGCTTCAGAAATATGGAACATATTCCAGAGTTTTGATAGATTTCAAAGAAAAAAAGAACCTTTGTTGCAACACATTATTAATATTCTATTGTGTTTGAATGTTTAGTGTGTATGCTTCAGAAATATGGAACAAATCCAACCTTAAATTTCCATAAATATGGAACAGATTCCAGAAATATATAACAGACATAAATATTTTTTGATAAATTTCAAAGAAAACTATTCATGAATGCTAAATTTTTTGTGTCCAGGAACCTTTGTTGCAAGACATTATTAGTATTCTATTGTATTTGAATGTTTAATGTGTATGCCTCAGAAATATGCAACTTTGATGAATTTCAAAGTTTAACATTATTAATATTCTATTGCGTTTGAATGTTTGGAATAGAAACAAAAATATGGAACAAATTCTAGAAATATTTTTTTGATAAATTTCAAACAAAACTAATTTGGGAATACTAAATTTTTTGTGTCCAAGTACCTTTGTTGCAAGACATTATTAGTATTCTATTGTATTTGAATTTTGAATGTGTATGTTGAACCTTTGTTGCAACACATTATTAATATTCTATTGCGTTTAAATGTTTAGTGTGTATGCTTCAGAAATATGGAACATATCTAACCTTTGTTTATTATTCTATTGTATTTGAATGTTTATTATCTATGCTTCTTGCTCCTTTTTCCCAGGAACCTTTATTGCAAATAATTTAGAAAGAAGTTTTCTAAGTACCATATTTAAACTATATACACCCCAGGAAAAAACTTCCTCATTCGCATATTAACGTGAGGGGTCATCTACAAGCCAAATATCTTGTGACTGGCTAGTGGCATGCTGCCACAAAGTCATCCTTTGCATGGATACCACACATACTTCAACTTGTTTCCCACGTGTTTGTACTTGGTCCCGCCGTAGCAGTGCATTTATTCTCATTCCAACTTGGCAAGGAATACACTACTCATGCAGGAGCATAGTCAACATCAAGCGAGTGTGGGGGAAAGTGCCACACATTTTGAGCATATGTTAAATTGTTTAAAACCTTTGAAGAGTGGATGCACCAAACTTAAATGTGATAGTTAAGGAGAGGTGTACTTATGCATTGTATAGGACCTTGAGCGATCCTCTCTCGTCCATAGTAGGTAGAAGGAATTTATGTAAGTAGGTAGAATTGAATATTAGATTAAACAGTTTTGGAAGGAGTGGAGGGAAAACAGATATAGACACCCTCATTGTGTATTGTAACATTATTCTGAAGAAGGAAGAGAAAGAGAATGCAGAAGAACTGTGTAAAAACACCCATGTACATATATTTGGATTAATAGAAAGGTTTGATTCAAATTCATGGTTTGTGTTGTTCTCTGTATATTAATGTTATGCTCATGAATGTTTGCTTCCTGTTATACATTTGCTTTGATATGTTGTGTATATGATTTCATGTTCTAAGTGAATTCTGAAAGGAAGGAGGGATGAGTTTCAATTGTTTCTCTGTCTGAGCAAGATTCCTGCAAGGGGTGCAGTTGAATTGTCCGCAAGGAGTGCGTCGACAAGGAGTTCAGAGAGTTGTCTCTGAAAGCTCAGGAGAGGTAGCGGTTGTTCTCATTCCCTCAGAGTGCATTTGGGCACAGGAGCCGTGCAAGGAGTGTGCAAGCCGAGTGAGGTCTCAGGGTTGCGAACCTGAGCAAGATATCGAAGGACTGATGCTGCAGGTGTGCGCAGAGTCGAAGGGTTATCAGATATTTGAAAGTATCTAGAGGTTGTCACAAGGAGTGCGTGCAAGGACCCTCCTTGAGGCTCGAAATTGTGAGAAGCTATGGAGGAGTAAGGCCTTTGAAAACATTGAGGGACATTAGAAGTTTGTAGTGCAAGTGGATAAGTCCAAGGAGGAGTTCTTGGTCTTCCTTCATAGAAATCATCAAAGGGAAGAAATCGACGGTCAGGAATCTGTGGGGAGGATTAGCGAAACCCCGCCAACCATCAGATCGACGAGAGAAGTGAGGAGGTTACAGTTGCATCCGGAGTTCAAGTTCAGGAGATTGTGGACCACCGGATCTACACATAGATACCCATCAGCGGTTGGATTGATCGGGAGTTGCACGAAGTTTAAGCTTCAAGAACAGGAGGAGGAAAGTTTCAACGAGAGGCGTGGCCATCGGAATTTGGGCATTCACGAAATTGGGAACCAGGAGGACGAGTGATCGAGAATTTTCATAGTGAAAGTCCCGGAATCAATCGGAGTCGTTCATCTTGAGGAGACAGGTGGCAATCATCGAGCACCCGTCGGCATTTCGGCGACCGGGGTTTTAAGTTGACAAGGAACTTGTGTCATCGAGGAACCGAAAGTCTCGAAATCCCGAAGTTGAATCAGGACCGTCCATCAGTTGGGACACGTGGACGTGATCGGGAGCCTATAGACGTTTCGATCATCGGGACTCACATAGGTAAGTGTTTTTGGTTTTGTAGTTGGCGAAAACCCCAGGGTCCATCTGAACCGTCCATCCACTGGGGACGTGTGTCATAAATCCGAAGGGAGTTGGATATTGGCATTTCGTGAGTTCTAGAGATGAGGAAAACTTGCATCTCAGAATCACGAAGTCCGATTTCCCGAAAAAAGGAGAACCTCGCGTGGGACCCAGTTGATGTCATCTCATCAGAACGAGGCATCGGGGATTTGAAGCCGCAGAGACCCCGAGAGAAAATCAGGGCCGTTCATCTCTAGAGGACGCGTGGCGACAATCGAGGCTATCGTGGAAATCCCAACAGGGAAGCCAAATCAGCATATCGGGATTTGGCGTTTCACGAATCCTGAAGACAAGGCAACCGGAGCATTTGAAATTGTGAATCATGAAATAGCAAGGAGAAGTGAGGACCATCCATCCTTGAAGACGCGTGGCCGAGATCGAAGCCTTCGGGAAATTCCCCCAAAGGAAAAGTCAATTGTCGAGAAATCGGGGATCCCGTGGACAAGAGGCCCAATACATATTGATGCTGGAAACCCCGAATCCCGATAAGAGATAGGATTGTGGTCATATAAGGCAGGGTCGTGTGGACTGGGAGCATAGTCAGGAGGGGCTGAAGCAAAAAGGAAGCACGTCGGGATATCGGAGATCGGGGATTTGAGGAAGCAAGTGTTGGTGACATCGGGGATTGGAAAACCCCGAAACCCGATTGTTATTTTCTATTGAGAACGGAGAAGCGCTTAGGCCTAAGGGCTGTAATGAGAAGGACAGACCTGTGGGTCAAATCTTAATAAGGTTTCCAGGGGAGAATCAAAGGAGCCACTCCAGCTCGAGGGTAATTTAGAACAATCCTTAAGACCGGGAGGTCAGGCGCGGGACCTGCTGAGGTAAGTGCCTGGGTGGACGCTATCAAGTGGTATCAGAGCTTAGAAAAGCTTCTTTGCTTTCTGTAGCAAGGAGAAGGAATATTCACCATGCCGCTGAGAAGAAGAGATAGACAATCACTCGATCCATAGGAGGAAAGGGAGATGCCCAGAGGAAGGGGTAGAGAAGTGCAGACTCCAGAAGTAGAAAAAGATCTACATAACTTACGCGCTAGAGTTGTGGACATGGAAATAAGACAAAGGCGCACAGCTGATGTAGGAGATATCAGTGAGTCCAAAAATGAAGATGATGCTAGACATGGAGAAGAAGAAATCACAGCAGAAGATGCAGCTAATGAACGCTTACTTAAAGTTGTTCCAAGGATGGGTGCAAAGGTGAAGATGGACATTCCAGTTTATGAGGGAAATCTGGATGTAGAAGAGCTTCTAGACTAGATTAGAGCTCTAGACACCTATTTTGACTATGAAGATATCGAAGAGGAAAAGAAATTCAGGCATGTCATCACGAGATTAAAAGGACATGTAGCCTTGTGGTGGGATGAACTGCAAGTGGATAAGCGTTGCCAAGGCAAGCAGAAAATTAAGAGCTGGGACAGGATGATTGCAAAGATGAAGGAAAAATTCATTCCCAGGGACTATCAAATTTCTCTGTTCAGGAGAATGCATAACCTGAGACAAAAGATGATGTCAGTAAAGGAATATATTAAGGAGTTTTACAGGTTGAATATCAGGGCAGGTCATCGTGAAAGCAATGATGAAAAAGTGGCCAGGTATATGAATGGCCTGAGATATGAGATTCAGGATGAAATGAGTATGGTGACCATCCGAACGGTGGAAGATGCTTATCAAATGGCTCTGAAAGATGAAGAGAAGATGAGCTGAAAGCAGAGTCAGAGGGGCAGAGGCAGAAGTCAGCCCAGGGGAAAATCAGTTGCCCAGGAAAGAACCCAGAAGTCCAGGGATGACTGGAAGAAACCTCAGACTCGGACAGAGAGAGGTGGAAGCTCACAGCGAGGGTGATATGATGAACATAGAGGACAACATGATGAGCAGAGAGGGGGGTATGCTGATAATAACACTTTTCCTCGTACTAGAGGTAGAGGAAGAGGAAGAGGTGGAGTAATAACATGCTTCACATGTGGAAAAAATGGGCACAAGTCATTCGAGTGTCCAGAGAAAAATAAATAAATTGGAGAAACTCACATCGTCGAGGCACAGAGGCGATATGTTGAAGAAGAAGACGTTGAAGGTGGAAGATCATTGGTAATGCGAAAAGTCCTTTTGACACCAGAGAAAGAAGTGGAAATTTCAGTCCAAAGGACCAGACTTTTTAGGACTACTTGCAAGACCAAGGGTTGGGCATGCAAGGTCATTTCGGACAGCGGTAGCACACACAATCTCGTTTCAACCGAGATGGTGGAAAAGTTGGAGCTGGAAACAACTGATCATCCAAGTCCATATAAAGTTTCGTGGCTACAAAAAGGACATCAGGTAAATGTCACCAAACAGTGCTTAGTTGAATTTAAGATAGGAGGATATAATGATAGGATATTGTGTGATGTCATTCCTATGGATGTTTTTCATCTATTGCTGGGTAGACCGTGGCAATATGATAGAAATGTGATCCATGATGGGAGAATGAACACATACACCCTGGAGAAGAATGGGAGGACACACATGTTGCTTCCGATTAAGGATAAGGACGTGAAGCCGAAAGTAAGAAACATAGTACTTCTCATGAGTGGGAAGGAAATCCTTACCGAGGTTAAGAAGAAGGAGGATCCACAGTTCATTGTGGTTAGAAAATCGAAGATTGTTCTGACTAGCACAAGAGTGGATGATTTGCCAGAAGAAGTTCAGGGACTGCTGGAAGAGTTCATTGATATAGTAGTGGACGAATTACCTCGTTCGTTTCCACCGATGAAAAGTGTGAGTCATCATATCGATCTCATACCCGGAGCCAGTTTACCAAACAAAGCCACGTACAGATTTATGCCGCAGGAGAATGAAGAGGTCAAAAGACAAGTCCAGGATTTGTTGGACAAAGGTTTCATTAGAGAAAGCTTGAGTCTGTGTGATGTTCCTATAGTACTCAGTCCGAAGAAAGACGGAGGCTGGAGGATGTGCACTGATTCAAGGGCGATTAATAAGATAACTATCAGGTACAGATTCCCATTGCCAAGAATGGATGATTTGATGGATTGCTTAAGTGGAGCAAAATTCTTTTCAAAGATTGATTTGAAAAGCTGTTATCATCAGATTCACATGAGAGAAGGTGATGAATGGAAAACAACCAAGACAAGTGAGGGTTTGTATGAATGGCTTGTTATGCCGTTTATCTTAACAAATGCGCCAAGTACCTTTATGAGGTTGATGAATGAAGTCCTGAAAGATTTCATCGGAAAATTCGTTATCGTATATCTGGATGATATACTGATTTTCAGTAAAATGGAAGCTGAACATCTGAAGCATTTGGCCATTGTGATGAAGAGATTACAACAAGAGAAGTTGTTGATAAACATAAAGAAGTCCTCATTCATGAAGACAAAGCTCATTTATTTGGGGTTTGTTATTTCGGAAAATGAGTTGAGGATGGATCCAAATAAGGTGGAGGTAATAAAAAAATTTCCATCACCGAAGAACATATTTGAGGTGAGAAGTTTTCACGGATTGGCTAGTTTCTACCGAAAATTCATCAGGAATTTCAGTGGAATTAGCGCAGCGATGATGGATACAGTGAAGAAAAGACACAAATATTTTCACTGGACAGAAGAGGCTAAGAAGATTTTTAATCTGTTGAAGAGGAAAATTACGGAACAACCAATTTTGGTGTTACCGGATTTCCAAAAGACATTTCAAGTGAAATGCGATGCAAGAGGATTTGCGATAGGAGCGGTCTTGAGTCAATATGATAGGCCAATTGCATATCTCAGCGAGAAGATGAATGAAGCGAAAGTGAAGTACTCCACATATGATAAGGAATTTTATGCCATCATTCAGGCCTTGAAAAATTGGAGGCACTATTTGATTCCAAAGGAATTTGTTTTGTATAGTGATAACCATGCATTACAGTTTGTGACTCAACAGGAGAATTTGAATCAGAGGCATGTTAAGTGGGTTGAATACATGCAGAATTTTACATTTGTGATTAAACATATTTCTGGTACTGCTAACAAAGTTGTTGATGCTTTGAGCAGGAAGTGTTTGTTGTTGCAGGAGTTCAGAGTCAAAACATTGGGTTTTGATGATCTCAGGGACATGTATGCAGATGACCCAGACTTTAAGGAAGCGTATGAAGCAGCTGAGAATCCATTTCTCAGAGATAACAACAAATGGGCCGAATACATGATCCAGGAAGGATTGATATTTAAAGGCAATCAGCTGTGTATTCCAAATTGTTCCATAAGGGAGAATCTGCTGAAGGAGAAACACAACGGAGGATTGGCCGGACACTTCGGTCATGAAAAGACATTCGCAAAGCTGAGCGAGTCATACTTTTGGTCGGGAATGCGAGCTGAGGTCAAGATATTTGTAGACAAATGCAGGATTTGCCAGCATTCGAAGGGGAGAAAGAAGAATGCGGGATTTTATCAACCATTGCCCATACCAGAGAGGTCGTGGGATGAAATTAGCATGGATTTTGTATTGGGGTTGCCAATAACACAAAGAGGTTGTGATTCAATCTTTGCGGTGGTGGATAGGTTTTCCAAGATGGCACATTTTATCCCATGTCAGAAAACCAGTGATGCGACTCACACCGTGAACCTGTTTTTCAAAGAAGTCATTCGACTTCAAGGCTTACCAAGGAGTATTGTTTCGGATCGAGATACAAAGTTCATAGGGAATTTCTAGAGGACCTTATGGAAGAAGCTGGGAACTAACTTGTTGTTTAGTTCAACGTATCATCCTCAAACAGATGGACAAACAGAAGTGGTAAATGGGAGTCTGGGAGATTTACTGAGAAGCTTGGTGACAGAACACCACAACAGTTGGGACAATGTATTGCCGCAGGCAGAGTTTGCATATAACAACTCAGTGAACAAGAGTACAGGACAGAGTCCATTTCAGATTGTTTATGGCATGCAGCCAAGGGGAATTTCTGAATTGAGGGATTCAGAACAGAATGCAACTAGGAGCGCTAGTGTAGAATATTTCGCAGAAGCAATGAAGGAACTTCACAGCCGAGTGAAGGAGCGGTTGTAGAATTCAAGTCAGGAGTATAAGCGGAGAGCAGATCAACACAGAAGACAACTTCAGTTTGAAGTTGGTGACTTGATTTTGGCACATCTGAGAAAGGAAAGGTTCCCGAGAGGAACATATAATAAGTTGAAAATGAAGAAAATCAGACCCTGCAAGGTCTTGAAGAAAATTGGAGAAAATGCTTATGAGATTGAATTACCCGATGGGATTGGAATTTCTCCGATATTCAATGTCTCAGATTTATACCCATACAAAGCTGAGGAAGCAAGAACAAATGATGAACAGTCAGAGGTTCAATGGCGAAAGCAGATGCTAGTTGCATATAGGCCACAGATGGAGCAGATACTGGATCAACGAGTGGGTAAAAAGACCAGAAGAAAGCAGTACTTTGAATATTTGGTCAAGTGGAAGGACCATCCAGTTGAAGATGCCAGCTGGGAGAATGAAGCAGAGATACAGAGGCATGGACGAATCGTATGCAAGCTCATGGACAGGAGCCCACGAAAATTTTCAAGCGAGGGAGTATGATGCAGGAGCATCGTCAACATCAAGCGAGCATGGGGGAAAGCGCCACACATTTTGAGCATATGTTAAATTGTTTAAAACCTTTGAAGAGTGGATGCTCCAAAATTAAATGTGATAGTTAAGGAGAGGCGTACTTATGCATTGTATAGGACCTTGAGCAATCCGCTCTCGTCCATAGTAGGTAGAAGGCATTTATGTAAGTAGGTAGAATTGAATATTAGATTAGACAGTTTTAGAAGGAGTGGAGGGAAAATGGATATAGACACCCTCATTGTGTATTGTAACATTATTCTGAAGAAGGAAGAGCAAGAGCATGCAGAAGAACTGTGTAAAAACACCCATGTACAGATATTTGGATTAATAGAAAGCTTTGATTCAAATTCATGGTTTGTGTTGTTCTCTGTATATTAATGTTATGCTCATGAATGTCTGCTTCCTATTATACATTTGATTTGATATGATGTGTATATGATTTCATGTTCTAAGTGAAGTCTGAAAGGAAGGAGGGATGAGTTTCAATTGTTTCTCTGTCTGAGCAAGATTCCTGCAAGGGGTGTAGTTGAATTGTCCGCAAGGAGTGCGTCGACAAGGAGTTCAGAGGGTTGTCTCTGAAAGCTCAGGAGAGGTAGCGGTTGTTCTCATTCCCTTAGAGTGCATTTGGGCACAGGATCAGTGCAAGGAGTGTGCAGGCTGAGTGAGGTCTCAGGGTTACGAACCTGAGCAAGATATCGAAGGACTGCTGCTGCAGGTGTGTGCAGAGTTGAAGGGTTCTCAGATATTTGAAAGTATTTGAAGGTTGCCACAAGGAGTGCGTGCAAGGACCCTCCTTGAGGCTCGAAATTGTGAGAAGCTCTGGAGGAGTAAGGCCTTTGAAAACATTGAGGGACATTATAAATTTGTAGTGCAAGAGGATAAGTCCAGGGAGGAGTTCTCGGTCTTCCTTCATAGAAATCATCAAAGGGAAGAAATCGACGGTCAGGAACCTATGGGGAGGATTAGAGAAACCCCGCCAGCCGTCAGATCTGCCAGAGAAGCGAGGAGGTTACAGTTGCATCCGGAGTTCAATTTCAGGAGATTGTGGACCGCCGGATCTACACATAGATACCCGTCAGCCGTTGGATTGACCGGGAAATGCACGAAGTTTAAGCTTCGAGAACAGGAGGAGGGAAGTTTCGACGAGAGGCGTGGCCATCGGAATTTTAGCATTCGCAAAATCGGGAACCACGAGGACGAGTGATCGGGAATTTTCATAGTGAAAGTCCCGGAATCAATCTAAGTCGTTCATCTTGAGGATACAGGTGGCAATCATCGAGCGCCCGTCGGCATTTCAGCGACCAAGGTTTTAAGTTGACAAGGAACTTGTGTCATCGAGGCACCGAAAGTCTCGAAATCCCGAGGTTGAATCAGGACCGTCCATCAGTTGGGACACATGGACGAGATCGGGAGCCTATCGGCGTTTCGATCATCGAGACTCACATAGGTAAGTGTTTTTGGTTTTGTAGTTGGCGAAAACCCGAGGGTCCATCTGAACCGTCCATCCACTGGGGACGCATGTCAGAAATTTGAAGGGAGTCACAGATCGACATTTCGTGAGTTCTGGAGATGAGGAAAACTTGCATCTCAGAATCGCGAAGTCTGATTTCTCGAAAAAAGGAGAACCCCGTGTGGGACCCAGCTGATGTCATCTCATCAGAACGAGGCATCGGGGATTTGAAGCCACAGAGACCCTGAGAGAAAATTAGGGCCGTTCATCTCTAGAGGACGTGTGGCGACAATCGAGGCTATCGGGGAAATCCCGACAGGGAAGCCAAATCGGCATATCGGGATTCGGCGTTTCGCGAATCCTGAAGACAAGGCAACCAGAGAATTTGAAATCATGAATCACGAAATAGCGAGGAGCAGTGAGGACCGCCCATCCTTGAGGACGCGTGGCCGAGATCGAAGCCTTCGGGAAATTCCCTAAAAGGAAAAGTCAATTGTCGAGAAATCGGGGATCCCGTGGACAAGAGGCCCAATACATATTGACGCTGGAAACCCCGAATCCCAATAAGAGATAGGATTGTGGTCATATAAGGCAGGGTCGTGTGGACTGGGAGCATAGCCAGGACGGGTTGAAGAAAAAAGGAAGCGCGTTGGGATATCGGAGATTGAGGATTCGAGGAAGCAACTGTTGGTGACATTGGGGATTGGAAAACCCCAGAACCCGATTGTTATTTTCTATTGAGAACGGAGAAGCGCTCAGGCCTAATGGTTGTAATGAGAAGGATAGACCTGTGGGTCAAATCTTAATAAGGATTCCAGGGGAGAATCAAAGGAGCCACTCCGGCTCGAGGGTAATTTAGAACGATCCTTAAGACCGGGAGGTCAAGCGCGGGACCTGCTGAGGTAGGTGCCTAGGTGGACGCTATCAACTACCATGCAGCACATGTTTAGAAAATAAAACATGTTTGATTTTCCAACTTTCTTTGATTTAGTGTTGGAACTCCTGTCTACATGTTCACTTTAGCTTCGATCCATGTTCTATTGTGTTGTAGGTTGTCATTTTCCCGTTTGGGAAAATGGGCTGCCAAGTATTAGCATATGTTTTTAAGTTTAATAACGTTATGACATTATAGTTTTCAATTTATATATTTTAGGTTGTATTAAGTTTGTATATGTTATAAGTTTATTATTTAATATATAAAGTAATTAATATACCAGATTATTATTATTTATATATTATAAGTTTATTATTTAATTTTATAAAATAATTAATATAGTATATTAGTAATTATTTATAAGTATTATATTTTAATTATGAATTAAAACATTAATTAATATTTATATTGAATGTATTTGAAACTTTAACGGAAAGTATTATAAAAGTGGCATAAAAATATTATGCGTTAAAGTTAACATTTAATTTGTTAGGAAAGAAGAATACAATGTTTGGATTAAATTAATATTAATTATTAATATACAAAAAAAATGAAATTGACATGTGCAAAAGAAGGAGGAACTTAAACATGAGAGCGCGCTAGGGCTCTCATACAAGTGGGTTGAAAACTCTAGCGAAACCCTACCCTGCATGAAACGCTTCCCCTGCAGCCGAAACGGTCGCACAAGAGGCTCCAAATAGAATTGACATGCCGCAGCTGATCGCACAGGATGAACCCAGAGGGGGGTGGGGTGCAACCCCCCTCGTACCAGAATGTTGCAACAAATGACAGAGAAGGATTGTGTGCAAAGAGACCCGCTTTTGAGCCGCTGCCACACCTGAGAGAACAAATCCTAGCCAAGGAGCAGGGATTCAAAAAAGCAATGGATGTTGATCCAAACATGTCTCATCCAAAGGCATCTTGAGGATGGGAAACAGGGAAATGCATTCCCCAATCTGATAAGCCGCCAGGATATTGCATAAGCTCAACCAGGGTTGGGGAACACACCCAGTTTATGTGGGAGCACACTCTCATAGGTAATTTTCTTGGTCTTTGGCCTTCAGAACGAGATCTCATTAGATGGATCAAAGACTGGTGGAACCCCAAGGGAGATTACGAAGTCCATCTCAGCTCCAAGGGGTGTTTTATGATCATCCTTTACAATCTGGAAGACAAGGATATAATTTTTGATAATGGGCCATACTTTTACAACTCATCAAGGCTATTTATTCGATTCTGGATGGACCTGTTCAGCCCATAGAAAGAAGATTTCACAATGGCTCCAGTTTTGATAAGGCTATGCTCCCTGTCGTAGGAATTCTGGCTAGAGTAAATCCTAATGGGCATAGGGAATACGGTGGGAAGATATGTCAAATCCTAGAAATCCACAAAGAAGATAAAATACACCTCCTACGCTCGGATCTGTGTCTACATGGACATATCAAAGGCTTTATCAGGCTCAGTAACCCTAGAATATGAGGATGAGGATTGGAATATAATGATAGATTATGAGCATATTTCCTTCTGTTGTACGAAATTCCACGAGCATGGCCACCTCTTCTGGGACTGTCCCTTGAATGCCCATAATCCTAAAGTAGGAGAGGGGAAGAAAAATCATGGCTTCACCATGGTCACTGGAAGAAAAAGATATCCACCCAGAAAACAAAATCAAGACAATAATCTGAAAATATTCACTAAAAACTCCTACAACATTCTTAATCAATTCCCGGGGTAAGAGGAGGTTGGAGATCCGCACAAAAAAGATAGCCAGGAAAAGGAAAAAGGAAAATCCAACCACCAAACTAAAACAGGAAAAGACGATAACCAAGACACAAGCCCCATAGGCAAGACTTATGGGGATAAGCCAGAAGAAAGTGGGGACACTCTAATGCAACTTGATGACCAAGATCTGGTGGACATAGATCTCGAAAAACTGGATGAATCCTTCACTCAAAAGGATCTGCAAACCATCCCAGTGGAACAACTCATAAAGGTTCACAAAGTATTCATTGACTCCACGATAGTTTCTACTTCACGACTAGGGATATCCTTAGACCTAGCCACTGAGCTCAAACAAACCTCCCGGGAAAGCAAGAGATGAGGGCGTAAATATGCACAACAACTCATCAAGGAAGTAGGAAATCTCATGCTCAACTCGGGGCAGATCCAGAGACTCACGGAGGGATATATCCATCCACCTCATAACTCATTATGATGAAAATCATAACATGGAATATCAAAGGTCTCAATGGAAGATCCAAGGAGAGGACTCTTTGAGACTGTATTCATGTTGAGAATCCAGACATTCTCCTTTTGCAGGAAACAAAATGTGATGGTGAAGAAGTGACATATATCTTTCGGTGTTGCTGGAGAGGATGTGACTCCCTTCATATAGACTCCAACATAGCGGCAGGAGGTGTGGAAATCTTGTGGAATCCAACAAGAGTCATCATTGATCGACCCTTTTCCACAGTTGGAACACTTACGGCTCACTTCAAAGTCATAGGATCTACCAAAGAAGGTGTAACCACAAATGTGCATGGGCCTCAAAGTACTCATGAAAAAGAGTTATTTTTGAAGAGAATAGCCACCATAAAAACACTATTAGGTTCACTCAACTGGTTGTTAGGGGGTGATTTCAATATCATCCTAATGTTGGAGGAAAATACAGGAAGCACCAAGCAGCTGGATCAAGACAGTGGTAAGTTTTGAGCCCTCATAGACCAACTAGATTTAATAGATATAGAAACTAGAAATGACATTTTCACCTGGTCCAATCGCAGATATGGGAATCAACATGTAGCTTGTCGGCTAGACCGTTTCCTCATTTTAGAAGCCCTACTTTTGGAGGACCCCCTCATTGAAGCCAACATTCTCCCAAAACCAAGCTCAAATAAATTGCTTGTTTTGCTCTGTCTTGATGTCGGGGTGATGCCCAAACTCAAACCCTTCGGATTTGAGAAGTTCTATATCTCTCACCCACACTTTCAAAATATTTCAGAATCCTGGTGGAAGCAAGCAGAAATAAACCATGGAACATGCATGTACAAACTCCAACAATCACTCAAAAAATTTAAGTCACAGCTAAAGAGTTGGAATAGGAATGTATTTCGAAACATCTTGCAAAGAATTAAGGAAATCGAGCAGCGCCTGGAAACCTTGCAAAAGATCTTCATTACTAGGGACAGAATGACAACCTTAATGAAGGAAGAGGAGGAACTCAACGCATAACTGCATGAGAGAAAGGAACAAGAGGAAATACTCCGGAGACATAAATCCAGGGTACAGTGGCTCAAAGAAGGAGAAAATAACACCAAGTTCTTTCATCGATCCATGGTGCACCGAAGATACATAAAAAAAATCACCCAACTGGAGGATTCCCAGAGAAATCCCATCAGGGACCATGACAGAATATTAGAGGAACTAGTCAATTACTACAAAGACCTCCTAATAGAGCCCATCGATGTGAGAACGTCGGCGATCCGCAAAATCACTAGAAACATACCCTCCCTAGTCACTCATGAACAAAATGAAGCCCTAAAGAGACCCATCACCCAAGAGGAGGTGGATCAAGAAGTTAAATAAATGCCCCCAGGTAAAGACCTAGGTCTAGATGGATTCATGACAGACTTCTTCCACTATTGTTGGCCAATTATTAGAGAATAAGTCTGGAAAGTGGTTGAGGAATCAAGAACTTTAGGATAGGTTCTCTCAACCTTCAATGTCACCTTCCTCACCCTCATCCAGAAGGAGGAAAGGGTAATGCATCCCAAACAATACAGACCGATAACTCTCTATAATGTCATCTACAAAATTATCACCAAGGTCATTTCCATGTGTCTCAAACAAATTCTTCCTTACATCATCTCCAAGGATCAAGATGACTACGTGGAAGGCAGGCAAATCATGGAAATCGTCATCCTAGATCATGAAGTCATCCACTCGCTAAAAACAATGAGGACTCCAGGTATGCTCATCAAACTCGACCTTTCCAAATCTTTTAACAGAATCAACTAGAAATACATGTGTTGCCTCCTTGAGGTCTTTGGCTTCGATAGTCTCTGGGTGGCTTGGATCATGAGGCTCACTTCCTCAGATTTTTTCTCTCTCTTAGTAAATGGAGTGCCCTCCCAACCCTTCTCTCCCACTAGAGGCATCCAACAAGGGGACACCCTCTCCCCCTTTCTCTTTTTCATAATGGTGGAAGGACTAGGACGCTACCTTAAGGCCTCGGTTGTGGAAGGCTCCCTTAAATTTATACGCTTACACAATATCTAGCCAACCCCCTCTCACAACCAATTTGTCTATGACACTCTTCTGATGAACACAACGACATATCAGGAAGCCACTAAGCTCAATTCCATCCTCACAGACTTTGTTGAAGCTTCAGGAATGGCCTTAAACCTTGATAAATCAGAACTCTACTTCTTAAATACCCAGTGGCTATCAAAAATCATATTTCTCGACTCCTGGGCATCCTTAATATCTCCCTTCCATGCAATTATCTAGGCATCCCACTCACAGGGGCGGACACCCATAATATCTCCTGGGATAGCATATTGTTGTCCATATCCAACAGACTCAACAACTGGACCTTCAGATCACTTAATATTGCATCTCGGTTGGTTCATTTAAAATTTGTCCTCCAAGCTTTTCCAACCTACCTCTTTACTACTCTAGCAGCTCCCCAGTCTATCATCAAGGCCATTAGGAACATCCAGTGCATCTTCCTATGGCACGAGAATCACCCAAACAAGAAGTGGGCGTTGGTAGCTTGGGATAAAATTTGTAGGCCTAAAGCCTTAGGGGTACTAGAGCTTCGAGATCCAGGGAAACTAAATCAAGTAATGGGGGGAAATCGATGGTGGTGATGGCTCAAGAACCCCACATAACTCTTGGAAAGAATCTAGAAAAGGAAGTATGCTCCCACTACCAGAGAAGAGAATCTAATTAGATTCAATGATCAGATCCACAGATCCAATATCTGGAACACGACTTGGAACAATTGAATGCTCATACAAAATCATTCTTTCTGGGAGATCTGTAATGGAGAACACTCCTTGTTCTGGCAAGACTCGCGACAACAAAAACTACCCCTAACCACTCTTGAAGACCTCATCCCCCTACGTCAACAAATGTTGTCTGGGGACTCCCTATTTGTGAAGGATTTATGGAGAGATAATGATCGGCAATGGCCCTGGTGCAATTGGAAGACTGAACCTCATGAACTTTACCTTCAGACATAGTTGGATCTATAGGCCTAGAAAGATTTTGCAAATCAAAGGAAAATTCATATCAGGGAAGTCATGGATATACTTAGATGGGGGTACTCACCATCAAGAAATTTCTCAGACAAAGAAGGTTAGTATTTACAGGAAAATTACCAGGAGAAACCAAGGGAACGTATTTGGGGAAAGATCTGGAACCCAAGATTCTGGCCGAAAGTGTCCATCTTCTTATGGCTTACTGTTCAAAATCGCATACTCACTTGAGACAATATTTGGAAATGTGGATTCATAAGCCCCTCAATATACCCCCTCTGTCAGCAACACGAAGAAATGATGGAGAACCTATTCAACCATTTCAACTACAGTGAGATCATTTGGGATGTGGGGACACAAGTAATGCGTCGCTCCAACAGAAATCGAGCTAGTATCATAAGCATAGTGGAGAATTGGGAATTGATTTCCTATCAAAATCCAATCTTGGATCGCATCTAGAACCTTTTACCTAGGTTCACCATGTGGAAAATCTGGAAGGAAAGAAACAAAAGGATTTTTCTCTCGATGACCTCTCCCCCTCTCTCAACTTGGGAAATAATTATGAACCTGATACGAGAAACGATTAAGAGTGGGAAGTGGTCCAAAGAGGACCTTAAGTGCAATCCGGGTGAAATGCATATCCTATGGACATGGCAGCTCAACCTCACTGGTGAAAGACAGAACAATGGTGATACTATAACAAATGGCATCCTGTGCATTTGGTCCCCCCCACCTAATGGTTTTATTAAATTAAAATTTGATGGCAATTCAAAAGGGAATCCAAGTCCCACATGATTTGGGGTGGTCCTCCGAAATGAAGAAAGGAAAATTTTGTATTATGCAGCAGGTTATATAGGATTCAATATAAATAATGCAGTTGAGATTTGGAGCCTTCTCAGAGGAATCAAGTTAGCAAGAAACCATGACTTACATAAGATCATAGTGGAGGGATATTTCAAGATCATCATCCATCTTATTACTAAAATCAATCATGGGTCACACCCCCTAGATGTCTCACCTAGTTGAAGACTCTCAGGATTGCTGGAAGATTTCAAATCCCTCATACAACCTAATCTCACCCTAATCCCCTCACATGTGAAAAGAGAGGTAAACAAAATAGTTGACTTCTTGGTAAATGAAGGCGTGGCCTCCATGATGGAGTTGATTCACTGGAATACGTAAGCCTCTCCTCGATCCGAGCTATTATACCACTTCTTGGACTTCGCCATGAAATATTATCCGATCCCGAGCAGGGTTCCACGTAGCAATGAGAGGCCAAGTAGCCTACCCAAAACCCAATCCATTAATATGGCAGGTCGACACCATTCACCTCATTCTTGAATGAAGGGAAAACATCTCCCTCACGTGAGAAATATGGAGGCCACAAGGTGTAATTGAAGGGGGGGGATCGGTACAGTGGTCATGTTGGGCCTTGGCTTATCACTCCCACTTGGACGAGGTTGGCTCCATTTATCCCTTGTTCTCCATTTCTCCCTTGTGTTCCATCACCTTGGTTTCTCTGAGAACTAGACCTGCATCTAGTGGACTCTTCTTGAGATTACCCAGTGAATTACCAGTCTTCCGGGCTTAGCCATGCCAAGGGAAAGAGGAAATCCAATGCATGGCCCAACCTAGTATAGTCTAGTTTCCCGACAGAGGAACATGTAGAGGCTAGAGTGTTCCCTATCCATTTCTCAGAATCAGCGATAGGAGAAACCAAGAACACCTCCAATGGCATAAGTTGAGGAGGAGATTCCGAAGGAACCCATCCAGGTTCCTTGATAATCCCTCCTCTTCACAGTGTTATATGATTTGAATCCTCCCAACCATAATCCAGCAAGAACAAGCGCCCAAGCCACCATGGAAGGGGCCACATGTATAATTGAGGATGAATTCCTCCATTTGGACTCTGTGGCCTCAATTCAAAACATGGAAATCCAAGTTGGGACAGTAGCGGAGGAGGTCAAAGCAATGGAGGTAATGGACATTGTTCCAGAGGACTTGGGTGTGGAGGTGGAGGGCCACCCAGTCTTGGCACCTCCACCACTCACGGCTCTCCCTGATTTCGGCCTTGCCCCACCACCTTTATTCCATCTAGACCAGCTCGAGCTCGTCTCTGAGCTAAGGAATCATATGGTCGACTAGATACACTGGGACACCCTCATGCACCAACGAATTGGCATTCTCTATGATGCCTTCTCGAATGCACCATCAACTCAACGTTGCCCGACCTGTGCAAGGCCTTTTATGCTCCATCCCAATGACGACCTCTTCAGCGGTGCTCCGAACGACATGCCACCAGTTGCTAATGTGTAATTTTTTTTCTATGGTCACCTCGCACACTCTCATCTCACCTCTCTGTACAGCCATGATGCAATTTTACAGTTTTTTCATCTTGTTTTAGTTGGTATTTTTTTTTAGATGCATAAAACAGTTCAATAAGAACATGAATTTGCAACCTGCTCTAGTTTTCGTTTGACAGGGTAGATGGTCGATATCTATTTTGTCTAATGATATCACAGTCTGCCACCTATTTCAGTTTCCGCTAATATGGCGGAACAGGTGGCAGATTGTTGACATGTGGAATTTTTGTACTATAAAAGCTCAGTAATAGGAAATTCCCCTTTTTTATCTACAAAAAACAATATTGATTATTAATATAACCTTTATGTAAGTAGTTAAAAACATATCATAAAAAAGCTAACACTAAGTTGGAGTTCCTTATTTAAATTCTATTATTATTATTAATCTATAAAACAAACACTTTCTAACCATAATTTTTTTTTTTTTAAATAGGGTGATATTTGAATAAAATTGTGAATTTATTTAGAAAAAACAATATTATTATTAGTATTACTTTCATAAGCTCTTTACAACCCAGTACAAAAAAGATATTCATGTAACATAAAGCATTAAAATAATAATATTTAACATCAAAATAATAATTAAAAAAACTAAAAACTAAAAAATTATATATATATATATATTTTAATATATTAAAAAATGTATTGGTTTAAATTTGTTTTTTTGTTAGGATTTGTCCTAGATTCAATTAATAAATAGATCACTAAATGTAGTGGTTCACTAAATGTATTAATATATTATAAAATGTATTAATATTTTAATATATTTTAAAATATTAATATATTTGTATACTTTAATATTAATGTATTAAACCAACATAGATCCATCTTAATCGTGTATCTATCAAGTTATGAAAGAGATTAAATCTCTCGAGGTGAAAACCTTTTTTAGAATGTCAAACTTGAAGAAAGGTAAAATTTGCACCTATAGAGAGATTTCATCACTGAGAGTAAGTAAAGGTGTTTTCACTTATAATTTGTATATGTTGGTATCTTATTTATTTTTATAATGAATCCATCTAAAAGTTAAAAATATATTTTGTTTATTTTAAATCTTATTCATATTTTCAAACAATGGAACTCGAGGAGGACAATAGAAATCCTTTCTTGGATGTATTGATTCACTTAAAACAAGATGGACATATTGACCATGAATTTTTTAAGAAGCAAATACATATTGAGAACTACTTCCATGCAAGCTCTCATCACCATCCCACTCACAAAATGAGAGTTTGGAATATTATAGCTATGTAAGCTATAATATTTGATGAAGAACATTTAGAAAAAGAGAAAGATCATCTTACCAAGTTTTTCAATAGCATAGGATACAAGAATAAGGACATAAAAATTACATTAAGAAGAGCCATGGAAAAGGTAGGAGGAGAGCCACTTTCTAGAGATAATCACCCTGAGAAGATAGCTCACCTCCCCTACATCAAAGGAGTCACTCATAGGATTTCTAAAGTCTTAAGGAAGAAACATATCGCTACATATTTCAATCGAGTAGAGACCATAAGGTAAAACATGAGATTGGTGAAAGACAAAATCAACCATAGCTAATGTAAAGGTGTTTACAAAGTGGAATGCTCATGTGAGAAATGCTATATTGGAGAAACGAGATGATCCTTCCAAGTTAGGATCAAAGAGGATTGAGCAAATATAAGGAATGATCGTATATGCATGTCAACATTAGAAGAACATTCTAATAACACCCAACATCATATGTGCCTTGAAAATACCAAAATCCTCTCCAAATAATATTACTATTTCAAAAGCAAAATATTATTTTTAGATTTTTTCTTTCTTTTGCCCTCTTTCTTTGAATGCCTTTCTTTTGATTTATTATAGTTTTAAGATAACCCTCCCCTTTAAATAACCTTTAACTTTAATAAAAATCATTTAATAATAATATAAATAATTTAACCTTCTTAACAATATTTTTTAGTATTATTAATATCATTCTTAATACATTAACTCCATTACTAATGTATAATACTTTTCTAATAATACTATTAATACTCTTTCAATAACAATACTATTTTTGCTAATGAATAATCATTAGTAAAATACTATTTTAATAACAATATTCTATTACTAATGAGTAATCATTACAAAATTAACACTATTATTAATACTATTATTGTAACTAATAATACTATTAACTTATAACACTATGGCTATTAATAACACTACTACACACTTTATTAAAAATACTCTTATCTATTATTAATTATTATTATTATTATTAATCTATTATTATTATTAATCTATTACTATTAATCATTATAGTACTTTCTATTAAGGCTATTAATACATTTTTATTAATTTATACTTTTAATACTATTCTATATATACTATTCCATCATTAATTAGTATTTATTTTATAATCTAATGATACTATTATGAATACATTAATTTGATCTTTCAATTTTTAAACTAATATATTTCTTCTATTTTGTCTTTTTATAGATTTTTATTTTTATAGGGTTTTTGTAAGTTCTCTATTAGCTTCCTAGGGTTCTTGTGTCTTCTCTTTCTTGTATTTCTAGCTAGTAGCCATCTTCTCCTACTCTACGGTTTTGTCATGATGATGGATCTAATTGGAGATCTAAAACATTAACTATTCACACTGGCCACTGTGGATTTTTTGAGCGATCTTAATAATATAAATATTATTAATTTTACATGTGACACAAGCCAACATGAATATAATTTCAGTATTTTCAAAGTTGTTAGCTTTGTTTCTTTCTCCAGCGGGAAAGCAATACAATATAAATTAGCAACACTAATATGGAAACTTCCCTCAAATTACTTTTGCATTCCATTCTCCCGTTTATGAAGTATGCTAGTAAATTATATTATTTACTTAATATATTTACGCTGAAGGCATTCTTTAAGGGGAGGTTCTCGCTCAATTTTTGTTCTCTGTCAAGGTCCTATAAAAGTATGGCATGTGTAAGTTTAGTTCCAACCACCTGTCAATTTCCAAAAATACTTGTTACCTTCCTTCGCCGCTTTGCTACACCTCCCTTGCACCCCTACTCTTATCCTTCCTCTTTTCACTGCAGATGTTTACAACAATGTGCGATTAATATCAAAGTTGTGAGGTTTTATTGGTTTCTTGGCAGAGGCATAAACTATTGAGAGCATCTCGGGAGAGATCCAAGTTGGAAAAACATGTGATGGGTTCATCGACTTCTTATTCTTCGTGAAGCCACAATAACAAGAAGAAACAAAGCATGTTGTATGAGGTTCAATCACTAGGAGTAATCTTGTGATCGGTAAGAAGATGGGTATGAGACCATAGAACAACTTAGCACTTCCCAACTTGATGTTCCCTTGATTTCTTTGATGGCAATGGCAAGCCCCTGTAGGCCATACAGAGGAGAGAGTACCCGTTCTTAGCTCCCACACTCAAGCTACTCCATAAGGTGAGCCAACGAGACCATACTTCAACAAAATAAGTGCATTAAAAACCAACAGAGAGATGAAACACAATGATTTCAGTTTTTTTTCTTTGGTTTTGAGAAACAATTGTGATTTTGTGCAGGTTCGTCAGAGTGACATTATTAGTTCAGGGATGCATTCGATTCCCCGAAAGGCACATTCAATTGGTGGGTGGATTGATTGGTTTCAGAGGGAATTGCAATTGATAATGTAGAGGCAAAGGTTGAATTAGAGGTTTTCTTGGTGTATGCCCAACTAGTTTTGAATATTGATAGTTTATGTTCCATATCCATTACAATAAATTGGGGGGTTGCTAACTTGGGTGAGGGAAGTTTTTTTGGGGTTTGTTGGACATTTGTCTCTCTCATACAGGCCATACACCTTCCTCCATAGTTGCAATTTTTTCCTCATGTCGTATGCATATTTCAGAGCATCAATTTCTCCATTAGTTGGTCATATGCATCCTTCAAAGCATCGATTTCTCCATTACCTAGCCATACATATCTCTATTGAGTCAATTTATTCCTCCATTGAGTGTTTCATATTTCACACAGGTCATACATATCTCCATTGAGTTGCAATTTCTTCAACATTTGGGAATATGCATTTCCCTAGGAAGTATTCTGTCCTAGTTGGCTATACATCTACCTCCCAATCAGTGCAACTTGGGTGCACTCTTAAAGCATTGGTTTGAGTAATGAATTGTCTGGTTGTCTCATTCTCCTATTTATTGCTGAAGACATTCACATACATTTATTTGTGTTATTGGTGTATTATACACACATTGTTGTTGGAAATGAGAGAAGTTTTATTATTTAACTTGAATTTGGAATACATTTGTTTATGTACTAAGATTACTAGAGGAGTGTGGATGTTGTCAACCACCATTAGCAATAAACAAGTAAAGACATGAGTAATGTTTTCCATTGAGTTTAGAATAGTTTTAAACATTTCAAATCATAAAGGAAGTCATTCATAGCTGAATAGATCAGAAGAATAAGAAGCCAAAATCATTTCTAATGCTTAGTCATATGTTTGGTTGACTCAATGACCCACTTGAGCATTCTCAAACCTAGTGATTCATTCATTTAATTCCCTCAATTCCATGAGACAAGTCACATACATACCCCTTTGTTTCTTCGTTCATCCATTCCTTGTATAGTTGATTCCCATGTTATATACTAGTGGCTAAACTAACTACTTCGATTCTAATCATCTTTTGAAATGATTTTGTTAGTAAAATTGTGGATTATTGAGCTAAATTTTTATGGAATTTAGCTATGTATGTGTTTTGAAATGTTCTCAAGATTTTCATTGTTGTAATTTTTTCTACAATTTAACTATGTATGTGTTTTGAAAATATCGATGATATAATGATATAATGAGTTAGCATTCTAGATTGGATAAATGAAAAATATTAGTCTTTGTTTACAAACCAAATTACTGCAAAGATGCAATTCACAGTTTTATTCATATTTTTAAGCTTTCATTTGCATTTGCATCTTTTTTCTTTGTGTAAAATTATCATTATCATTATCATTGGACAATTATGCACATAGTCAATTTTTCTTGGAACTAAGTTTAATGTTTTTTTATATTTATGGGAGATGAAACTATCATTTAAGGAGTTTATATGCCAATGTAATTTGTATTTCATAATGAACCCATAATTTGTATATCTCAATAAAAAAATAGTATCATTATATAACAAAATTTATAATTTATTAGTAAAACTCCTTGATCGAAAAAAAATATTTTTAAAAATTTATCCATCCTCATTTCAATTTTCAAATTGTTCCTATTTTTTTTTATCAAAATTCAAATTCTTCATGATATTCATTTGAGTTTACAAATTATTCCACTTTTTCATGCAAAAATATAATATTCCCCCCCTTCTTCATTAGGGTACATAGACAAGTTAAGAACTTCAAAATATTCCATTTCACTCCAAAATCTTCCATTTCTTTATATGGGAAATGAAACTCCTCCTTAACTTCATATTAACTTATGTGTTGTTTGACTAAACTTGTTTCATTATTATTCAATTATTCAAATTTTTTTATTGGCAATGGTTTGTCTTTATATGGGAAATGAAACTCCTCCTTAACTTCATATTAACTTATGTGTTGTTTGACTAAACTTGTTTCATTACTATTTAATTATTCAAATTTTTTTATTGGCAATGGTTTGTCTTGAGGGTTATTTTGTATTTTTACAAAAATATTAGAGATTTTGGGGTCAACTGTAGTTCTAATGGTACTTGGATGAATTCAATAAACTAGCATCACTCTTTGAAAAGATGCATTTTGCACATGTCGTTTTTTAAATGTTGTTTTTTAATGTTTTGTTGTTGAATTCATTCTTGCTTTGGGACAAGATATTGTTATGGTTGAGGTGGTTGTGATTCTTGAGGAGCATAAGTGTCTACTTACTTGTTTGTGTTATATATCCATGAATTTTGAATCTTCCTTCTCATCATCATGCGCATTATCCTTAGATCACTTATCTTATTCTATTTCACATTAGTTGGTAGTTGCTAACATGATTTAGTTTATTTTTTCCCTTCACTGTCATCATCATTGTCTCCTTTATCAAATTTGTCATCTCCAACGGTTTCACTTGTAACTAGAAATTTCCCTATAAAAGACTTATGACAGCTTGACTTATGACAACTTGAAGTAGAGTTAGTCTTAACTTGTGCACTTGAAGATTTGTATTTCCTCCCATATTTCATCGCATGGGATCTAGAGGCCTTTGGACTAAGAAGTAACATCATTGGTATATAATCACTTGTTTCTTCTATCTATTGTACAAGCTCATATCAAGCATCCCTTGTACTATTCTTATGGCTACACATATCAAATAATATCCTCCTAGGTAATCAATCATACTTTCATGAAATAGGTTCAAATGCTTCCATTGGTGTTGGCTTGGGATTCAATGCCTAGCTTACATTGTTGGCATGCCATATCATTTGTGTCAAATCTCTAATCTAGGTCCTTGTCATTATTGTTGCAAACAAAACAAACTTCTAGTGGAGTTTCTACTTTGTGATCGGCTTCTTGTTATAGTGTATGAGACTTCAAAGAATTCTTTTGTAAGCCAAATATGTTATAGTTTTTCTGAGAGATTTATTTCACTTCATCTTCCCAATTTTCTTTACATTTTAACCTCATTATTTTGTACTTTTACTAAAAACTTCCAATGTTCAACTATATTTCCAATAGTTAACCTTCAATTTATATAAAATCTTGTAATTTAACTACATTCTAAATAATTCTGGATTATCCAACTAATTGTGATGTAACCATAATTATTCTATTATAATACATATCTTTAACATGATTTTTTTATTTTTTTTTAAGTAGAATCCCTCATAAATATACAAAACTTACATGTTCCCAAAGGCTTGTCATGCATGACAAGGTTCATGCTTCCAAATTCATCTTATCTCTTCTATCCATATTCCATTCTAATAGACTATCTCTTACATTTTTTTTTTAGACATTTTATTGGTCATGTGCACTATGCAAAGGCTTTCCATTTTAAAATAAAATAATGGTTGTTAGTTGCTTTTTAAGTTTTTTTTTCAAAATGTGTACGAGGATTTTCAAGTAGTTAAGGGAATCTCAAATTTGTTATTATTATTGGATTGTATATTCATTAAACATATATAATATGAGCATATATATAGATTCGTTAAGTGCGCATGTTGACTTTAAAAACATGATCATTGTGTCGGTATTGTATTAGAACGTTGGGTTTTCATTGGGTATTATATGTTTTTTTAAGAGAACTGTGTTGGTAATGTTCATTTCCAATGCTATGAGGGAATCTCATATTTATTATTATGTTTTATATTCATGAATATAATATATATAGTTATATATTCATTGAGTAAGTCGGTATGTTATTTTTTTTTAATGAGAATCCAACATTTGAACTTAGTAAGAATGTAGGGATCATGTTTCCCAAATCCCCACATTAAAGCAATCTGAATTAGAATTAGACTACTTAGAATTAGACTACTGATGTGTGTAATTGTCCTCCTCTTGTAATTTTTTCTTGGAAATTATTGAATTTTTTTCTTGGGCATGATTAAGAGCACATAATGGTTGCGATTCAAAGTCAATATATCCTTCTCTATGGAGTCGTATATTGTATGGAATTTTATATTGTCTTCATATGTCATTTTAGTAAGAGGATCACTTAATATTTGAGTTTAGTATCTTAACTACTAAATTTATCAATTTGTTGTTTTTATTGTAATTGAGGGTTTTAATTTATTTATTTGCAAATATAGTGAACCGTCACTACAATTTATTTAGAATTTAGAGTTGTGATCTAGGGATTTATTTTTATTGCGTTTACATAGAGATATAACAATTTCAGAGTGAAGTCAATTTTACTTTTCTAATAAATTCAAAATGAAATTTGAACCACAACCCTGTTTGATTAAGTGATTGGCTTGTAGGCTTAATATTTTTGTTATAGACTCACTTATCTCTTCTATTTATTGTACAATATCATAGATCAATCATCCATCATTCCATGAACAAAGCTTATGATTACATATATCAAATAATCTCCTCTTTAGCAAAATTCAATTGTACTTTCATGAAATAGGGTCAAATATTTCCATTAATGTTGGTTCAGGTTTCAATCCCTAGCTTACTAATTCAATTAAAACATTGGCCCAACCTTCAATGTCATTATTGGAATTCCATATCATTTGTGTCAAATCTTTCACCTAGGCCCTTGTCATTATTGTTGCAAACAAAGATTACATCTATTTCAATTTCTACTTTGTGGTCAACTTCTTTTTCTATAGTGTATGTCAGCTCTTTAAATAATTTTTTGTAAAGAATTTTTTTTTGTGTAGACCAAATATGTTTTACTTTTTCCTATAGATTTATTTGAGGTCATCTTCCTAATTGTATTTACATTTGAACCTTATTAGTTTTTATTTTCACTAAGAACTTAGAGATTTTGGGGTCAACTATATTTCTAATGGTTAGCTTTCAATTCATGCGGAATATGATCATTTAACTACATTTTGGATGACCCAACTTAGTAAACATGTTGTTTCCATGTTATTCTATTATAATACATGTCCTTAACATGGATTTTTTCAGTTAGAATCCCTTCGAAATATACAAAACTTACATATTTGCAAAGACTTGTCCTTCATGACAAGGTTCATGCTTCCAACTTAATCTTATCTCTTCTCCCTATATTTTTTTCTAATAGATTATTTGTTAGCTTTTTCGTTAGATATTTTATTGGTAATTTTCACTATGCAAAGGCTTTCCATTTTAACAGTCTGGATTTCCAATATGTTTAGCTAAGAATGGGTTGGCAAACTACCTAAGGGCCTCTCTATTTGTCTATTGCAACTACTCCCTTGATTTTCTTGGTTGAACACATCAATATGATTAAAATTATTCTCTATAGGAATTAATAACTAGTGATTCCACTTCTTTATAGAAATTACCATTCTCTCTCTAAAACACACCATTTCCATGAAATCACCCGCTAGCAATGATCGAAGTTAAAAAAATGACATATTGCAACTAGATTGTATAAGAAACAAAGGAGTGCTTCCCTCGATTCACCTCCATGGGATTTCCAATGTATCCTTTGCGACTACATGGAATAAATATGAACATAGATGATGCCACGATCATCTTCAAATCTCATTACCAATCCATTTAGCATAGCTTTGAACATATCTGATATCTTCCTAGATCAAAAGCATCATATTCTAATTGTGTGAACAACATGGGAACTCCAATGTGTTTAGATCAAAATAATCATATCCTAATTGTGTGAACAACATGAGAACTCAAATGTGTTTAACTGAGACAAGAATGAGTAGATAAATTACCTAAGGGACTCTTTGTTGAACACATCGAGATGGTTAATATATTCTTCTATATGATATATGTTATCTATGTTATAAACATTATCTATAACTATTGTATATATTTTCTAGTGTCAATCTATTGTATATGCTTTCTAGTGTCAATCTATTGTATATGCTATTGAATGTATTAAGAAATTATTTTTCTAAATTTAATGAACACTATAAATTTGAAATTTCACAAAGAGGGTTTACCAATGTACATTACTCCTTTTGTTTATTGGCTATTAACCTTATTAATGAAAATGTAAAAATATGATGTGATCTTAACTTGCAAGTTAAGAGCATAAATAATGATAATACTAAAGCTTTCCATATGGTAGTCTAAGCATTCAACTTATTTGAGTATATAACATTGAGCTATTAAACAAGTAATAGGTAATTTAGCCATATTGTAGATAGTATGATAAAGAAGTAGATAAATTGTAAATGTAAAATGATAAATTTAAGTTTTGAATATTTTAACAATTTAGGAAGAAGGTGGGATTTGTAGATGCAAGTTTAATTTTTACATAAATATAGTTTTGAAATAGGCATGTAGTATTTTTGAATTGGGTTAGAGATTCTTCTTCTTATTAACTTTATAATATAAATTGATCAATGTTTGTCTATTGATTTTAGTGGTTGTAACATGTATTTTTTCATAGTAAAATATATTGCTTATTTTTATTTGTCTATATTATTTCTTTACTTTTCTATATCTCTAAAAGTGTTTTTAAGGGAACAATTCCTTGAGAAATTATTGTTGTTTATCAAGAGTCTGTGCACCCAACTACACAACCATTTATCCTTTATGTTATTGGAACATAATAAGTCACTATGCACTATCCAAAAAAAATAATCTACTTTCTTTTTACAACATATCCACCTTATTTTCTCTTCTACTTTCCCTTTCCCTTTCTCTTCCCCTTTGAATATATATATATATATATATATATATATATATATATACCTTTTAGTTTTGGATATGATAGTTATATATATATATATAATACTTAATATATTTATATATATTTCAAAATATAATAGACAATATAATATAATATAATAGATTTCTAATGTTAAATAATTGTTGTTTTAATAATTGGATTTATAAATAGTTTTCATTTATATTATTTATATTTATATTTTTAATTTATAAATCTAGATTTCCTCTCTAAACACTTGATCCATTAACTAACACAACTACATTATAAAAGTGATTGATATAAGTAGTTAACACCATTATTCACCTTTTCAATTTCAAACTTCACACTAATAATAGACTACCACACTAATAATATTCTATAACAAACTCCACACTAATAATAGTCTCCTAAGTATATCAACCATTTTTATAACACTAATAATAGCCTCCTATATCAACTATTTTTATAATGTGTTTATGTTATAGACACTTTTATAATATGGTCTCTTATAAAAGTACATCAACCACTTTTATAATGTAGTTCTTATAACAAACATCCACCACTTTTATAATGTATTTCTACTATCACACTTTTATAATGTAGTTCTTATAAGATACATCAACCACTTTTTTAATGTGGTTCTTATAACTTACATCAACTACTTTTATAATGTGTTTGGTTGAAATTATAAATGTGGTTATCTTGTCCAATGTGTTTGGTTGAAATTATAAATGTGGTTATGTTGAGAACGTCGAAAGGTATCGGTTGAGAACACGTGCCTTCAATATAAAACTTTTGGTTGCATTAGGTTGATAAATGGAACGTGGCAATTACATATTATTACAGTAATTTTTTAATGTGACTAGGTAAATGTTAAAAAGTAAACATGTTAACGGATGCCTTGATAAATGCAAGAAAGTTATGAACAATAAATCTGACCGATTGATTTTGGAGGACCACTAAGAATATGCCAGCATCTTCAATGCATAGCCATCAGATTAGGGTTTAAGGTTAAATAAGATTAAAAGATCATTAATTGTACCCATTGTCAATAGGTGTATGCCTTTCAACTTAACTAAAACATACACATCATTAGTAAACTAAGAATCTCCTATATAAAATATGAAAAACCTAAAAACCTAATAATCTCACATAACAAAAAAAAATGACACTAACTCATGAGTTAGAGGCAACTCCATGCTCTAACAGCATGATGGTTATTATATGTACAAATCAAATCAAGCATAGTGTCATCAAACAGACTGTCACCTTATGAAATAAACCTAATTATTAAATTAATTTACGAAATAAACCTAATTAGATGCAAAAATCAATGTATTTTTTCAAGATCATTATTTGGACACGGATACTGCAGCGTTAGACTCGGGATTTGATAAAACACTATTCAAGTAGTTTGGCTCTTGAGCTCCGGGAAGCTGAGGGATTAAAGACAACTCCATGATCATCCATAGATGTGGCCATTATTATGCTATTATTATTTGAACCATGGATATGCATGCAGTATGCAGAGTTAGACTTCAGGATTTGATAAAATACTATCCAAGTCGTTAAGATTTTGAGACGACGAAGTTGAGGGCTTAGAGGCAACTCCATGATAGCCCACAAGTGTCAACATTATTATACTCCCAGTATGAGATAAGGTGAATTCCATATTACATATTATTCTGCTATGAATTCCAAATGAGCTTAACTATTAGCTTAACTCTGATGGTTATTATATATAAAAAATCAAACAGACTGTATATAAAACCGTAATGATATGGGGGAAAGTACTGCATTATCTAACTAAAAAATGGAGTGGCATATAAAATGCATATACAAAACAGTGAAACCCTAATAATCTCATAGAACAAAAACCCACCTTCTATTATGCTTCGTTATTTGTGGACAGTGTGGTAATGTTGTATATTTGTGACAGTGTGGTAATATTGTACACTGTAATGGAAGGAATACCAATACCAGTAATTGCACAAGAGCTCGAACTGTAATCTGTATAAGGTTAATGAGGAGAAACATTAGTCATTTAAAGAAGAGAAATCAAAGCTCAAAAACAACATTAGGCAGAGTAAGTGTTGTTGAATTACACGTTTTCTTGACAACCTATTTCACCATGACATCATAGCTTCCTGGATACTGACATGAACTCATACCATAATTCATATTAAACAAGGCACGAACCACATTTCAATCCAAATAAACTAAAAACCTATCAAAGGGAAAGATAGAAATCCATGCACCATCACGTCTTACCTAAGAAACTTGTTCGAACGTCTTACCAAGCATCCATGAAACCTTGGTGAGGATCACTCCATGAACAGGCGTCTCATTCAACCAGTAATAGTCCATGAACAGGCGTCTCATTCACCCAGTAATAGTTGGCTCCACGCATCCCATAAATACTTGTGAAAAAACTTAAACACGGGGTAAAAAATGTAAAAATGTAAATTACAGTAAAAATCTAAATTTGAAGTGGGGAATTAATAACATTATTAGTTTTATTAAGCTAAGTATTAAGCTAATGATATTAATCACTATTTTAACAGATATGTTATGTTTTGTATGTTTTATCATGCAGGGGAAGTTAATGATTGAAATCGTAGTCTTTATTTCATCTATTGTTAATGATTGAAATGGTAGTTTTTATTTCATCTATTGTGATGTCTATTTGAACTATTGTGACTAAGAAGATGAAATCATGTCCTTTAAAAACCCATTTCTTAATTTCTTAAGAAGATAAAATCATGTCCATTAAAAACTCATATTAAAAAGCCATATGTAATTAAAAGTTCATTATTTCTTAAAAGCTCATTATGTAATTTCATACTAAGATGAAATCATGTCATTAAAAACTCATATGTAATTAAAAACTGATTATTTCTTAAAACCCCGTTATGTAATTAAAAGCTAATTATTTCTAAAAAAACTAATTATTTCTAAAAAATCATTATTTCTGATTATTTCCCTATATGTGTAATTAAAAACCCATTGTTAGTCTCTGCCAAAGCATGAAATATAACAATGGATTTCTAGTCAAAATCATTTTGACTTTTCTAAATTTATAAAAAAATTAACAAGATTTTATAATGCTTTTCAATTAATATTTATTAATAGAAATTTTATAAAAAAAATAAAAATATCTTTTAATTTTTATATATTCAAAATTCTGCTTTTTGAATTGGTGAAGCACTATAAAATAAAATGGCTAATTTCCCCTGGTTGGAGGTGACAATTAAGCACAAAATTATAAAATTAAAACAATTTATTTTTCAAAATTACACATAGCCACATACTATAATTGAAAGTACAAGTAATATTTGATAACTACTGTCATTCTATCAATCAAAATAACCATGTAGTAAATATAATCATACTTGGGTTTTGTGATGATACTTGGAAGTAATGGAGATGTTATCTAGTTATTCAATCAAAATAACCATGTAGTAAATATAATCATACTTGGGTTTTGTGATGATACTTGGAAGTAATGGAGATGTTATCTAGTTATTCACTCGAGTAATAAGCGCCAGTTGTAAGCGCCAGTTAGAAGAGTTAGTTCTCAGTTCATAGTCAGTTGTCTAGTTGTCTTCTGGTTTGCATGTAGCCGACTCGGGAGAGTCTTTTCCTATATAAGGATGTAATCCGTCTTCATTTAATATGAAGAAGTGAGCGTAGCCTCACCGTGTTTGTTTGCCTCGCATAATTTATCTTGGTATCAGAGCCACGAGGAGAAAGGTGCGAGAATTGAAAAGGTTCGCAGGTCCCTCCTCTGGTAGGGTGCGGGGGCATACTACTCAGCCTTAAAAGCAAAAAATTCCCGCAGGCGGCATACTACGTAAGGTGCGGACAATCGAAAAATTCCCGCAGTCGAGCCACTCGGGAGGTGCGAACTCGCCGCAGTCCAATACAGCGTGAGGTGCGGACTCAGTCAATTCCAGCGTGTGCATGCAGCGTGAGATTGGAGGGCGTGGATACGTGCATGCAGCGTGGAGGTTTTAAAAATCCATGAGTAAGTCAATAAAAGCCGTGAGTTTTAAAGAAAAACGTGAAGAAGATCCGTGGACTTTGGTAAATTCGGTGTGAACGTATTTTGGTGCGTGCTGAAGTTTGCATGCGTGGCTTATTTTGAAGATTATTAAAGTGTGAGCATTGCAAAGGGTTAAGTTTGCTGCATTTCGCCATACATTTTGTTTGAGTGTGAGTATTAATTAAGGAGTTTTTAAGAGTTTTTATGGTTATTCATTTTTTTTATTATTATTAAAAGTGGATAAAGTGCATGCATGTGAGGTGAAGTTTATTAAAAGTTTATTAAACTTAAAGTGGATTATTAAAAGGATTGAAGTTTATTAAAGTTTTTTAAGGAGGGAGTTATAAGTTTTTATAAAAAAAAAAAAGTGAAGATTTTTTAAGTTGCATGCATGCATGATATAAGCTGAGAACAGAGATAGATTGAGTCGGATCGGTGGTATCCGAAGGCAGAGCGACAAAACGTTGCATATCCTTGGTGATTTTCTTGCAGAGACTAAATTGCAGCGATGGCGAATCCGC
>ML805651.1:240898-258881 GCA_009831015.1 Picea engelmannii
GCATTTAGTAAAAGTCTTTTATTTCCAGATTTTTTCATTTGTTTTTTCTTTGAGTCTTTACACATCATCAGTTTCATATTCATACCCCGTCATGTAAAAAAATCCCATAAAAGAAACACTAATTTAAAATCTATTAGACTTTTTGTTTGTAGGGTTCACAAACTAGTTCAGGACTAGGGCCTTGGATTAGGTTGGAGAGGAAACTCTCCAAGGCCATTCAAAACCAAACATTGGAGTCTATGATAGGGAGTGTAGAAGTCCAATTTCGTGGAAGTTATCCGAGACCCCCCTCTAACACAGGCGATAAACATGAGGTCGCGTGAGGAAAGGTAGCAGAGATAACCCCTCCAAAGCCAGACCAAGCATAGTGGAGAACACATATCGAGGGCTTGTTTTGGGATTCCATCATTTGCATTTTCCACGGGGCTTCATGGGTCTCGAATCCGTTCGAGGTCCTCAGTTGTCTTCTGGACCATTTTCTCTCGATACCCTTGACAAGTTTCAGGCTTGATACCCTGCTCATTGTGGTCTACCTAACTTTCGACTGTACCCGCCTGGTGATTGTTCGCGTGCTAGCAAACTAGTTGCCAATCTTTTTAGCGACATACACAGGTGACTGCGGGGGTATACTACGGTACCTAGGACAAACATCGGGCCACGCTTTACAAATTATACCTGGAGGGTGCTTCCGTGTTCGAGTTGCACTTGCACTGGTAAGTTGCTCTAGTGTTGGTTGTTGTAACTGTTCTTCCAATTGGTTTAGTGTTTGCTTGACTTATCTCTGAGGGGCTTATTTTTGGTGTGTGTTACTGTTTGCACGTGTAGAATACCTTAGTGTGTCTTGGATCTTCTCACACAGTGGAGGATCCCGAGCTCCGCCGGTCACGAAGCATTCTGGGCCTGCTACCGGTTATCCTAGAGCCACCCCTGCCACCATAGAGGCGGAAGCTAGACCAACAAGGGTCTTTCGAAGTGATCGGGTTACAAACCATTGTGCTCGAACAACTCCCAGAGGAATCAACCACCAATCTCGGCTCAGTTGAAACCCCAACCAATGATACTTGGCCATCGATCATTGTACCAATCCAATTTTACGAACGCCTGTCAGTGCCTCACACAGTTATGGAACCAAATATTGTTACTTCTTCTAGGAATTCTTCCATTCCCACCACCGTTGCTACCACATGAGAAGAATCTCCTAACTTGCCACCGTCATTCCGGGCCACCATGGTCTAGACCGCAACTATGTCGCACAGTGGACCGATCCCATCTATCGTGGCGGCCACAACTCCCTTCACACCTAGTGCGAAAGGCTCTTCGTTTTCATACGGTATGTCTAGTTCGGGTACAAGTCCTGCACTCACTTACTCCACTTTACAGAATTTGGGTCTGGGGGTAGGGAGCTCTAACGCTCCTCTACAAGGTCAACTTGGGAGCATTCCTGTCCCTTTTAATGCTTTCCCTTACGCTGGATGTCATATCTCTCCTTCGTCCCCTTCACTTGGTGGTCTGCATCAGCAGTTCGCCAGGCAGCCTGCACACACTAGTTCATTTGGGGTCGGGAGTCAAGGAACACCTGCACACACTATGCCGGTAGGTTCGTCACCATTTGTTTGGAACGAGACGTTTGGTAACAACACTTTTGCATCCACTGCTTTCCCGTCTGGGGGCACTCCCATTTTTTGACAGTCTACTCTGGCGCAGGGTACTATTCCTGTGTCGGGGGCACATATAACAGGACCTTGGAACTCAGGACAAGGATCCGTTCCCTCCTCTGGAATGTCGTTCTGGGGTAATTCTTTCCACAGTCAATGGAACCCTGGACAGACTACTATGCCTCTCCCATCCGGACCGACATGGGGTAATCCTTCCCAAAGTCCATCAAACACGATGAATGCCCAACATCCTATGTCCTTCATTGCGAATCAGCCAATGATGTCTCTGCAGATGCAAAATCCTTACGTTGGTCTGGGACATGGTTTCTACCAGAATCTGGGCCAGCAACCAAACTTTTCCTGGCAACCTGGTGCCTGTCAAACTCTAGGACCCTTTTTCCCAGGCTATCAGCAGCAACCCAAACTACCATTCCTGGCGATGTTACACTTGTCAGATTTGACGAGGCAGTTAAATGATCCTATTTGTCACGATCCACGTTGGCCTCCTATGCCAACGAAGTTGCCTTTGGACATTCCCAAGTTCGAGGCCAAGCCTAATGAAGATCTAGGTGATCACGTGACTACCTTCTATCTTTGGTTTTCATCTAACTCATTGAAATATGACTCCATCCAGTTGTGATTGTTTCAATGCACTCTTATCGGGAATGCCGCGAAATGGTACATCGAGCTTGATCGCTCAAGATACTCTTCTTTTGGCGAACTGGTGATGGCCTTCCTTAACCATTTCCAATTACATGTGAGATACAACGTCAGCACAGAGTTGCTGGCCAATTTTGAACAGACAACAACATACCATATCTCTTATCATATCCGAGAGTGGAGACGCCGAAATATCTTTCACACGGTGGTCGACGAGGGCGCTTCGACTTGCGTTATGTCGTTAGCATGTTGGAAGGCCATTGGTCAGCCTGCTTTGTCTCCATCACCTACTCTCCTCACTGCGTTCGACGGTCATTCTTTCCGACCACATGGCATCATTCCTTCTTTCCCTGTGTAGTTAGGAGGGAAGACCGTGTGCATTGAAGTAGAGGTAGTCGATGCTCCCCTCGACTATAAACTCTTGTTAGGTCGGAGTTGGACTTATTCTATGCAAGCTGTGGTTGCTACAGTTTTTCGAGTCTTGTTGTTTCCACATGAGGGTCGGATAGTGACCATCAATCAATTGTCCTTCTCTAGACCTGACCCAGCTTTGGGGGCATCCACGGTTCCCATGATTGATAATCCTCAAGTCGGTGTCGTTAACGTAGGAGTTTGTTTGTGCCCATACTTGATGGGTACCTTCGATTACCCACATCCTCATGACGATGTCAAGTTTATATCTAATCACCACAAGGCTAATGTTTTTCAAGTTGTGTCATTTCGCACGACTTACTTTGAGGATCCGTGGATTCTTCCTTCCCCATCAGCCACAATGGATGAGACGGGGCACTCCGGCATGTCCATGACCTTGTCGGTCGTTGAAGTAGTGTACTCTTTAGTCCAACAAGATTCATCTCACCCTGATCCAACTCCCACACAAGAGTTGGATCCACTTCTAGAGCCTATCTGGGCCCAGGGTTCTCTCACCAACATCGATTCGTTAGACTTAGTCTTTCCTTCTGACGAATCAGTAATCGAAGCGATGAGTAGTCCAGATAAACCTTGGGAATATCTTCATCCCAGATCATATTTTCTCCCAGAGTTAAGCCGAATCAAGGCAGGAGAATTCACTATCACCATGACGGGAGATCAGCCATGTCCTATTAATCTCTTAGTTACACAGGAAATTTATGCTAAGGGGAATATGGCGACTATTGTTGAAACTATACCTATAAATATCTCCAGAACCCCTGGTGTCATAGACAATGTTTTCGTCAGAGCATACAGCTCCCCCGAGGAGATGCCAAGCATTGACCCATAAAGTGTTGATCATGAGCTAACTTTGTTGTTTTTCAAGCTCGCTTTGAGATCCAAAAGCAACATCCGGCGAGACTGCATTTATGCTTTTCGATCTCGTCTGGATTAACTGAGAAAAGTAACCGTTGTGGAGTCTTCTTTAAGCCCTTTTCAGACTCCTTAAAGATGAAAAGATTGTCGAGTGACCTTGTTTCTTCACACTCGTTAAATTGGTCCAGAAGAACGTTCCTTATATGGGTCTTCTTTTAAGCCCTTTTCAGACCCTCTAAAAATGAAAAGATTGTTGAGCGATCTTGTGACTTTTCACGCTCGTTAAACTGAAATTTGAAGTCACGTCTATCCGGCGGTAGTTTACCCCTTTTTCGGTCCGGACGATCAACTGTACAAACAAAGGAATACTCTATTGAATTCTTGTTCTTTAGAAGAGTATCCTCAGGTATAATTTTATTCCTTTTTCAGGCCTGAGGGACTAAATTTACGAAAAAGAAACCCCCCACAGAGTCCATAGTTAAGCTCTTTTCAGACTCCCTAAAATTGAAAAGATCGTTGAGTGACCTTATTCTTTCACACTCGTTAAAATGGTCCAGAAGAACATTCCTGACGGAGTCCATAGTTAAGCTTTTTTCAGACTCCTTAAAAGTGAAAAAATAGCCGAGTGATCTTGTCCTTGTCACACTCGTTAAAATGGTTTTGAATTGATGTCTAATCAGTGCTAGTTTATCCCTTTTTCAAACCGACTAGAATATTGTCAAAAAAGGTACCCCAATGGAGTCTCCTTTTATGCTTTTTCAGACTCTCTAAATATAAAAACCACCGATCTTACCTTCTCTGGGCTTGTTAAACTTACATCAAAGGACGTTACCATTGTGTGTTCTATCAACCGCATTTTCATACCTTACCCATCAGCCTTGTAACAATTTGCTTCTGCGTCTTAACACCTTTGGCCACTGGAGGATTTTTCCCGAGTATCATTTCCCCAGAACATCAGTCTCGTCCTTGTGCCTTGACCTTGTATGTTCGCAGTACTCGTTCCTCCATTGTAACATAATATTCCTTTATTCTTTTTCAAAAATCATCAAAAAGAACAAAAAAATCAAATATACCCCAAAAAGAGGATGGAAAAAGTATTTTCTTTATTGGCAGCATAATGAGTTGCCCTTAGATGAAGCACATCTGTTCGTTTGATCATCAGACTATGGGATGTAGTACGACCTTAGGAATCTTTTTCTCACTATATAGAGTTGTGTCCTCCACCGTTTGGTTACTCTTCCAGACATATGGAGAGTTTGCGTTGCCTCCTGCTTCGTAGAATTATGATTAATATATATGTTGCCTGAGTCTTATCACTTGTCGTGTTGTTTTCCAAGGGAAGTTTGTCACTAAGCCTGAGTCAACCCCTCTGCAATATGTCTCTTGTCTGCATACCCAGCCATCCTGAACGTCCAATCAAGTCTTTTTTCGAAATCACTGAAGCCTTCAGTCCGATCATCAAGATTATCAAGTCTATAACCGACGAGCCGTCGAAGACCTTTGGGTAGTGCAATCGTACACTCATATTACACTCCTACCCAAGTTTTAGAAGATTTTGAAGTTGTTGCTCGAGCTCTGAAGTACGACCATCAGGCTGAATCAATTTCTGGGAGATGGATACTCTATATGTATATCTTTTGGATTTCAAGATGTAGCTCTGCTGTGTATTATTCGCGACTACTCTTTATAGTTATTTGACATGGATCTACAGTGTATTTGATTGGTAGCCATGGTTCTATTTTATCTCGAGCATGGGTATGCCTGCCTCGGTGAGACATTTGTTATTTTGCAGACGACACTTCCTGATTCCTGATTCTTGGACTCACTCATTCAGCATATCAGTACAGATTGGTAAAAGATTGGTAATGTATTTCGGCCATCAGATGCTCTTCTGACCTCACACATTAGGGGGCATCTATTATAACCCTAAATTGCACCACACATGCTTACCTGACATCAGGCCAACTCATATCCCTTCATTGCCAAAACATCTGCTGAAAAACCTCTTTGAAAATCCTCTTGGGTCAAGGTACACGTTCCCTAACCCACTACTACACGCGTGTGAATGCTGGCAGGCCTACTACAGCCTGCGTTTACCTAACAAAACACAAAAATAGGAAATTTGTCAATGGGACAAAAATCTATGGGTCAGTTAACTGAAACTCCCAACCATGCATGGCCAAGGGTTCGTCCAAAACCCTAGCTCCTTCTAGCCTATAAAAGAAGGGGTAGGGGTACCATTTGGAGGAGGAAAAATATAGCGAGGAAACTCTGCCCATTTGCAGAATCCATTGTCCCAACCCTTTAGCCTTTCCTCAAGCCTAAGGAGAATTAATGCAAAGTAGTTGGAGGACAAAAGAAGGAGGAGCCCAGGATCAGGATCAAGGAGCAGTGGACGGTCTCAACTTTGATTGTAAGTTGATTCATTTTGAAAATAATAAAAGAATATTTTTCCTGTCCCAATGCATGAGTTATCTATGATTTGTTTAATTTATGCTTAATTTCTAACCCTCAAGTAGAAAAGTAGCATGCATGCATAGTGTTTTGTCTTGACTGCAGGATTATCTTTGGAAGGAGCAGTGCAAGTAAGCACGCAAAGCACAACGGAGGATCTACACGAAACATCAGTAAGAGGTTAGTAGTTTCTTTCCATGCATGTATTGTGAAAGAGGGGTTTAAGTTTTGGGTGGTAGGTTAAAAAGTAATTTCTTTACAGTCAAAATCTGCATGCAAGTCTGACCCTATTTTGCTAGTCCGTAGGGTATTTTTCCCAACAACACTTACACACCTCAACAAAACGGAGTAGCAGAGAGGAAAAATCGTACAGTGGTGGAAATGGCAAGAAGTATGTTACAAACCAAGGGATTACACAATTCTTTTTGGGGTCCACCAAGTAGCCCCTCGTCTAATTCTTCAATTCCAAGTGCAAGCCCAACATCAAATTCAAGTTCTACAAGGAAGGTAAGAAGATTAAGTGTCATTTATCAAAGGAGTAAAATTCCAGCACATGAAGAAAATCCAATAGGTGAGACAGTAAATTTTACTTTACTTTCCAAGGCTGATTTTGAACCATCATGTTTTGAATATGCGTTTACTAATGAGGTTTGGGTGCAAGAAATGCAAGAAGAGATATATTCTATTCACATAAATGATACTTGGGAGCTTACAAAACTTCCACATGACAAGAGAATGATTGGTACTAAATGGGTCTACAAGACTAAGTACAATAGTGATGGGAGTGTTGAAAGACACAAGGAAAGATTAGTTGCTAACGACTTCACATAGAGGTATGGAATTGATTATGAAGAAACATTTGCACCAGTAGCAAGACAATATACTGTTAGAATGATGATTCCATTAGTAGCTCAGAAGAAATGGAGCATTCATCACATGGATGTGAAAAGTGTCTTTTTGAATGGGTACTTAGAAGAAGAAGTGTTTGTGGAACAACCACAAGGTTTTGAAGTGCAAGGAAAAGAACATCAAATATACAAGTTGAAGAAGGCTTTGTATGGCCTCAAGAAAGCGCCAAGAACATGGGATGCTAGGATTAATGGATATTTTCAAGAGAGTGGCTTCAATTGAAGTAAAAGTGAACCTACACTTTGCTACAAACAAAAAGGTAATGATATTCTTATTGTAAGTCTATATGTTGATGACTTATTATATATGGGTAGTAGTTTTAAGATGAAGGATGAATTCAAAATTGCTATGATGAATGAATTTGAGATGAAAGATTTGGGTCTCATGCAATATTTTTTGGGTATGGAGGTTAATCAAAATGAGGATGAAATTTTCATTTGTCAAACAAAGTATGCAAAAGATCTGTTGAAGAAATTTGATATGGTAGATTGTAAACCAACCTCCACTCCAAATTCTCATGGATTTGTGTTGTGTAGAGATGATGGTGTTGAAATAGTTGATGAGGCAACATACATAAGTATTGTTGGAAGTTTGATGTTTCTAACCCACACAAGACCTGATATTGCTTATTCAGTTTCTCTTGTTTCTTGTTTCAAGAGACATGACAGAGCCATGTTAAATACATATGAAGGAAGCCAAGAGGATTTTGAGGTATGTGAAAGGAACTCTAAATTTTGGTATTCATTACTACACTTCTAAAGGGTTTAATCATGTTGGCTTTAGTAATCTTGTTTGGGGAGGTAGTTTGGATGACCGAAAGTCTACATCTGGTAATTGTCTCTCTTTTGGTTTGGTTTTGATTACTTGAAGCTCAAAGAAGCAAAGTATAGTTACGCATTATGGCTTAGAAAAGTTCTAGAAGAAATTGGATAGGAACAAATTCATCCTACAATGATATTTTGTGATAACACTAGTGCCATCGAATTGGCCAAGAATCTAGTCCAAAGGACAAAACATTTTGATTTAAAGTATCATTTCATTCGAGATTTGGTGCAAAAGAAGGAAGTAGAACTAAGGTATATAAAGACTCAAGAACAACTTGCAGACATTTTCACTAAGGCAGTTGCTAAAGTCTAGTTTTTGAAACTTCGAGATGAGATTGTGATCCTCTCAGCATCAAGGGGGAGTATGTTAGTAATTGATGCACTCTTGTCAATCATCTAACATGATGCAATCTATTTGCAGTTTTCTTTTTTGTCGGTTAGTGTTTAGATATAGATTGTCTGACTAAATAATGCATGAGTAGTTTTCCAAAATAAATTGTTGTAAGCCTTCAATGAGGAGCAGCTAATTGCTAATTTTTGGTTGGTTGATCACACTTGAATGCCACCTTTTTTTGTTCAACTACCTCAATAATAATTTATTCTTTCTTTATGCATAGATTGTAAACATGATTCTATGATATTGTGATTTAATCATTTGCTATAATTTTATGCTATTCCAATTGAATGGTTATCTATTCTAGAAATCTACATATGGCTTGACAAAATATGAGAACATAATTAACATACCAAACCTAAAAAGTCTTAAATAATACTTTTTAGGTTAAGAAGGTAAAACCCAACATTGAAACTATTGACAAAGGCTGAATAAATTGTTACACATATTATATTTAATATTTACTGATGCAATAAAATTAAAACATTTGAAATTTAATGATTGATTAAATATAAAATCTAATGACGATGGATGGATGTATATTTAATGGTTGATGCAATAATTTCTAATGATTGATGCAATAATATCTAATGATTGGTGTATATAGAATGATTGATGCAATAATATTTAATGATTGATGCAATAATATCTAATGATTGATGAAATAAAATAATTTCACACTCAATTTAGCACTGTCTGCAAGCCGTGACAAAAGCTGTTCTAATCTCTGTAAAGAGAAAGCAAGAGGTGACAAGAGCTGATATGTGAAGAGCAAGCGGTGGTTACAGGACAGATTTCGTACAACATTATAGAATATTCAAAATTAAATTAGCTACCTTAAGATTTGTCCATATAAATATCAACATCGTGCATGCAGGAATTTGATGGGCAAATAGGCAGTCAAATAAATTAAAAATGCGAGAAACTGTCAAGATTCTTTATATGTCAAAACGGATATCGAAGTTGTAAAAATCGTCAAATTTGAAATGGTATTTGGATTTGAAATTCCAATCATGCATGTTTGCATGTTTCATACATTTTTTGCCACTTGTATTCTATATTAACAATTAAAAAAATTATTCCAATCTCATGGATGATTTGGTCCCTCCATGACAACTATGTAATTGAAAATCAAAACTTTAATCCAACATTTATGGGACAATGGATTTTAGTTACATTTATGTATTCATAATTTTATTTTTCCTTTGTTAATGTTCTATTTTGCAGGGATTCCGTAAAATATAAAGCCCAACCATCTATTTTGCAGGGATTTCGTAAAATGTAAGACCCTGTTAATGTTCTATTTTGCAGGGATTCCGTAAAATATAAAGCCCAACCATCTATTTTGCAGGGATTTCGTAAAATGTAAAACCCTACCTCTTTGTTGGATCACTACCATGGTGGATAGGCTTGGGTTTTCAGTGACTGCCAGATATTTGATAAAGATCTATGTACAATAAGGGAGATCACTTGTACAACATCCAAATTGTTAGTATATGAACAATCATATGTTAAATTGTCATTATATTAACGATTCCTATTAGCAGCAGTAATTATCAACAATGCTATGTTAGAAGCTGTAACTATATTTCAGTAATTATCATCAATGCTATGTTAGAAGCTGTAACTGTATTTCAGTAAAAATTAAACAATATTCAATCCATTATCATTTTTTTATAATAGTATATTTGAAAATACAATGTCACATTGTATTAGTCTTAGAAAAACAGAAAAACATTAATCAAATATATGTTACTTGAAATGACCAGTAGGTGTTCTTAAAGGTGGCAAACTTTTACTTTTGTCACAACTGTAAGATAAACTTTTAGCTAATCAAAACCAATTTTAAATATTACACCCAAAAACCATTTGAACCTAAATTTCTCTTATGGTTTTATTTAGGTTACTTTAAATGGAATCTGCTTTTTTAAATCGAATCTGCTTTTTACTGACATTTAACGTAAATACCCAAAAACCGTTTGAACCTAAATTTCTCTTATGGTTTTATTTAGGTTACTTTAAATGGAATCTGCTTTTTTAAATCAAATCTGCTTTTTTACTGACATTTAACGTAAATACCATGCATTTAGTCTGGAAACTATATACTATCAAAAAGTGAGCAAATTCAATATCAAAAAAGAATATTCAATGTCAATGTGGGATTTCAACTTTTTTTATTCATATAATTTCTTATAAATGAGGGAGGAGATTTGAAGTGGGGAAGAATTAAAGCTTCATGCCCAGCAAAAACTGTATCAATTAGTGAAGTGCAATTTCAAATTTCAGTTTCATAAAATTCTTATTTTCAATTAGTGAAGTGTAATATTATATTTTAAATTTATAAAATGTTGAAATGGTGACAATAAATTCCTATAGGATGTGGATCTAGATCTTATTATTCAGCTTTTGGTTGAGATAAAAAAACCTAAGTTAAAATGTATAATTAATGAATTAGTTTCATTGTAACCTTGGGAGAGAAGTTGTTTAAATATGTGTGCTTGAGAGACAAATATTGAACCAAGGATTTCAAGCCCTCTCCAGGTTGCTGGTTGTAATCTTCATGATATGAATAATAAATACCTATGCTTGATGGACGTAACCCAATGTTTAGATGAATCACGTGAAATCTCTATATTTATTTCTTATGTGTGTGATTATTAAATATCATTGAGAATTATGTTTTCAGCATTGACAATTCTAACATAAAATTCTTATTTTTAATTCATTATATCAACCCAAAAATTACTTCGACTTTTATTTTTATCAACCTACAAGTTGTTGACTCTATAATGCATCTCGTCTAGTGTTTTTCCTGGATATAAGATGAATCTTGTCGCCAAACTAATGACAAAAATATAAGACAACGAACTCCTGTGAAGCACAAACCCTGCAACTGCTTGCAGACCCTGCAATGTGACCTTTCAGGATCTGCAATCAGAGCAGGCCTAGAAAGATGGAATTGCAGGAGTCACGTGGATACGTAAAAACAAGAAAATCTAAAGATGCAAAGCTGAAAACTCTTTTTGAAAAGAGATCGACGTAGCTGCTTAGACTCCATGTTATGAATACAATTTTACAAAAACATAAATTTTTGGGAGCATGTCAAATATTTTATATTTTCACAAAGATGAAACTCGTTTATATACTGAATCAACTATGTTACTGCGTTGAGCTACAGTGATACTGCGTTGCGGGAGCGTGTTGGTTATACGGGAAAACGGTTCAGAGATGCAAGGAGTATAGTGGCAACTCATTGGGCTCTGAACACCAACTCAACTGATGGCACATTTTACGAGTCCGTGTGAGAGCTTTGAAGTTGCGATTGTACAGAATTATAAGGCCGTACTGGACTGTGTAACTGATGGCCATATACATTTCGTATGTAGTCCAGCCTCCAGGTCACGTGACTGATCAACACCGTATGGTCACGGGCCATTTTGCCAGTCTGCAAATACAATTGAAATGTTTATCAAACGTCTGGTTAAACCGCTTGTTTTTATTACCAAAATGTATTTTTCCAGGGTAAACATATTAAAAGATAAAAAAAAAAAACATTTTATATTAATTTAGCATTACAGATATATTAATTTTGGCTTTTAGATAGATTTACTATATTAGTAATACAATTTAAAGAATTTCTCAATACATTTTAATAATTTTAAAAATGGAAATTTATTTTAAAATATAGAAACCTGGGTCAATCTTAATAATTTTTAATATGCAAACTATAAAATGTTTGGCTATATTTTTATAAAAATATTCAAATTTTTAAAACTTAATATAGTTTTTATAAAATTTGGGGGAATCATTTTAAAACAAAAATGAACATTGGAGAATAATGTTTTGTTAAAAAACATGGAAAATTCACCTATGGACTAAATTTAGCCCCTAAATTTTTCCTCTCAACACACTAATCTAGAAGTTAAGTAGGTTGGACGAAATCTCTCAAATCCAACTAATTAAGAAACTCCTAAATATTAAAATTTGTTCACATAGATAAAGAACAATCTCTACATTACAATATTACAACCTTATGAAGAATCCCACAATAAGAAATAAGACAAGTAGGAGTTATTCCAACATCCTCCCTTAACAAGTACTTGTCCCACTAATGCCTTCTAACTTTGAAAATACAATTTCTTAAAAATATTACTACACATAGTAGAGAGTGACTCAAAACTTGGCTCTAACAAGCAAGCTGATGGCTAAAAAACCAAGGCACCACATGGAAAAAGGTTAGAGTACTTGTTGTCTGGCCCTTACCATAGTTATGTCGCCCAAAGCCAGCTCGTAGAAAACACAATTATAGGAGAAGAGGCCGAAGAGGTGCCTAATGTCCTCAACTCCATAACCATTGATAACCCCACCCACGGTTAGATCATAAAAACCATTGGCTCATACTTGATGTGCATACTCTCCCTATCCACCTACACTATGTCTATGAAATGCGAGAGATCCATCTCGAGCATGTGAAACACTTATGTTCGGAGTGCCACTATTTTCTATTTTCATTTTGTGCAAATCATCTCGTCGGGTGTCTTGTCCTTTCAACGAAATGAAAAAAAAAAAAAAACATACACATTAACACACTCAAAAATTTCAAATGCGGAAAACAATGTAGCAATCAAACCATCTTTCTCACATTTTTTTCCATATTTTTATGAGGGAATTACACTGATCCTCTTACTATGATACCAAGATAAAATAAGTGAGAGTAGATATATTGTACACATTAAAATTATTATCTTATTCTATATCTTCAATGAATCATTACACACAGATAAATACATTAATTTTGGTTTTATAGATTCATTATCTTAACCATACAATCTATTTGTTGAGAGAATCTCTTCACAACACACTAATATAGGACTTATGTAGGTTGGACCAAATCTCTCAAATCCAACTAATTAACAAACTCCTAAATATCAAAATTTATTCACTCACTTAGAGAATAATCTCTAAGTTACAATATAAGAATCCCACAATAAGAAATAAGACAAATAGGAGTTATTCCAACATAATCATAAAACAAAAAAAAAATTATAATTTATGATGTATGATAGGATGATTTGATTGGACACTGAAATATAAATATATTTTGATTTTTAGCAAAGGATTGCAATGGCAGGAGAATCATGTTTTACAGTTCATGTGCCTTGTAAATGCAACCAAAAAATCAACATCTTATTGTTGAAAGGATTTGTAAGTTGAGTTTATGTTGAAGCTAAGCTATTATTGATCTAATTTTTTAGAATAGCAACTTTTAAAAGAATAGCAACTTTTAAAAGAGTTGGAGTACATATTTGTGACCATAAATTATTTGAATCTCTCACCATTGTGACCAGAGGTTGTATCCTTCTGTTTTTATTTTGCAATGGTCTCGATTCAATCTAAGTTCATGTTTTTATAAATCTATATGGATTGATAAATAATGACTTGCTTATATGATACGACAATGTGATTCCGTTGCTTGTGATTTGAATGCCCTGCTTATACGAAAACACATTTGATTTGCGTTGGTTTTGAATAAAAAAGCTTTTGAATTTAAATAGAGAACTCACATTGGGTTGAATATTTTATTTTTTATTTCCTACTACCATTTAGTTGTTGAAATTGATTAGTGGCTTGTGCAAAAATTAAACAGTTTTTTTAGTCTCTCATTTCTAGATGCAAGCAAGCAACCACACACTTGAAATCATTTCAATTTAAATTATTATATATGTGGCTTAAAATATGAAGTCATAAATGATATAGTTTATGCCCATATGAGATTAAAATATGAAGTCATAAATGATATAGTTTATGCCCATATGAGATTAAAATATGAAGTCATAAATGATATAGTTTATGTCAATATGAGATTGGGTTGATTTATATGCTTCCATAGTTTCATTTCTATGAGCCTTTGATGTTTTGATACATGGGTCATTAATAAAGTTTTAATTATTGATTGGGTTGATTTATATTTTTCCATAGTTTCATTTTCATGAGCATTTAATGTTTTGATATATGGGTTATTAATAAAGTTTTATTTGATGTTTTGATACATGGATCATTAATAAAGTTGTTTTAATTATTGATTGTATTTTTTTTTTAACATCTTGACTTGACAATGCAAGAATGTATGTAAAAATTTGATGTTTTGATACATGGGTTATTAATAAAATTGTTTTAATTATTGATTATATTTTTTTTAACATCTTGACTTGACAATGCAAGAATTTATGTAAAAATAGGTTATGCATAAAATTTTGTTTGTTTGTTCTTTTAGGTTTTTATATTATTTCCTTTTCAATCTTTATCTTTTAAATGTTAGTTGACAAGAATAATAACACATTTATTATTGAGGAAAAAAAAAACATTTTTATTAAATGTTTCACAAAAATTTCATAATTGATTGAGAATGCAAACAGTTTAAATAAATGTTCCACAAAAATTTCATATTTTAATGCTATTACATGATAAATCTCTATAAAAATAAAAGTATGAACTTATTCTCTCATATAATAAAAGTTTGCAATACTAGAAGTATTTAACACACATTTGAAACAACTTTTTGGAAAATCTAAATGCATCACATGGCATACAAATAAGGTAAAATCTACAAGGTCAAAATTATATCTATTTATGATAATAGAAAAATTCATGTTACTAGGTAAACCTATCCTCATGCTCCTAAATCAAATATGGTTGGGATCCGTAAGCAAAATAATACAAGGCTTGGCATTTTTTCTATTAGAATGGAATATGGAATATATCATTTTTTCTATTAGAATGGAATATGGAATATATGCATAGACTACTCACAATATGTAAATGAGTGAATGACAAGGAATGAATTTCCTTCAATTGAAAGACAGTCCAAAAACATATCAAACAACTTGAAGTGAATAATTATATAGTTTACTATTAATGGAGGTTTGTATATGTGCAAACACATATTGTAATATAGGTATTATTAATGATAGTAAAATGACTTGGATATGTACAATCTCTTTCATCAATTCAATTATCAACTAAATCATCACAAAATTAACATTTTCATTCTTTCTATATATAATGTAGAATTTAAGATGTATGTGTATAATTATCTATTTAAAATTTAGATGAGTGAAATAGTAAATTGTTTCACAAAATAAACATGTTCATTCTTTCTATATATAATGTACAATTCAAGATGTATGCACATAATTATCTACTTAAAATTTATATGAACTAATTAATAAACAAAATGGGTTAATGTCCATCAAACCATGCAAGGTAAGGAATACTAAAACAACGATTCTGTTGATTAAAAAATAAATTGTGTAAGTGTTTATTAAAGAGTAAGAAATCAATGAAACAATTATATACATTCTTATCCAAATCTTAAAAGAAAAAAATCTAACTTCTATGCTAACCAGACAGGAAATTGCAACACCTAAGCCTATTGACACTAATATTGTGAATCTAGTTGCATAGGTATCACCCTCCTATGAAAGAAATAATTTGAATCTAGCTAAAATTCTAGGCAATGCGAAAAATGGAGTTTATAAACAAAAACAATAGACCATCATAGCTTAGAGTTCACTTTAAAGGATTCAGTGGCTTAAAATGTACATATTCAATTATACAATTTTTATACATCATATATGATATACCAGATTTATATAGAATCATTTTTTTTTTTTTTTTAGAAATAATATATTTTTAAGATTTTAAAAAGCATCATTGCACATAATTTAAAATATGTTAATAAATTTAAAACAAAATATAACACTACAATCTAAAAAAGGAAATGACTAACTAGATGCAAAGAAATAATGAAAAATCTAGTTTGAAACATTATAAAAGTTTGGTGCATAGAATCCAAGTGAGAAATTATGCAAACAAATCTAGTTTTCAAGATATATTGAACTATTAAACAATACCTACACCATGTGTTCATATCCATGTGACACATATTTGAATTCTTTGTCTTATAATCCTCTAGTTCTATCTCTTTTCCATGCTCCTTGTCATATTTATGCTCTTGTTCTTCACAATCTTTTCTTCATAGGGACTAGCAAGGGAGGAGAAACAAAATTTCTAGGTAGAGAACTGAAACGCATGCTACTTCCACTACAAGACATTCCTTCTTCAAGCCCATAAGAGATTACAATGGTCTTATGAGTAACCAGATACTGAAGCCTTTGAGGTTTGTCTCTTTATTCATTTATTCATGGTGTTTTTAACTACGGGGATTCTTTTGAAGCTCTTGCAAAACATTGTGGAGTGATTCTCTCGTTATTTATATGACACTAATGGCAACTAGTTCTATGAGAAAATCATGGAATTAGATAAATGTATGTTTACACTTGTAAATTGTGTTGACTCCATACCTTAGTTAAAAATGGGTATAAGAACCACTATAGCATGAAATACATAATATATAGAAACTACAATGGCTTAGAAGCTATTGTTGGAATATTCACCAATACTGAGAGAGGGGGTGAATCAATATTGGACACGTTTTATCATTTTTAATCACAACATGTAAACAATAACTTATCAACAATTAAATTCACTTATGATTGCATTTCACATATCATGAACATATAACCGTGAATAGTACCATTCAACATTACATCACATCATACACAGTGCACAAGAAATTTTTAAAAATTGCTTACCATTAACATCTTTATCAAATTTTCACTTATGCAACAATCTTGACATTTTTCCATGATGCCCTCACTACTAGATATGGGAGGATTATTCCATGAAAAATTTCCATGCTTCCACTAGTCTAATCATTTTTTTTAAACAGGGCAGGATTTTCGTGGGTATTGCCACAAAAGTTTGTTGCAATATCGAAGAAAATCTGAATTTAACCTAGTCGGGATTTTCGTCGCTATTGCCACAAACTTTCGTGGCAATAGCGATGAAAATTTTGCCTATCTCATTGGTCGGTGTTAATGGCTAGTTTACTATTTTATCTATATATGTGACTTTAAGAGACTTTGCGATACAATTGCTATAGTTGTGACACTGTTCTTGTCTTTTGTTTGAGCTGTTTATTTTTTACGTCACCCACCAGTTGAACAAATCCAATTCTCAATCTACATAGCTCAAATTTTGAACTTGCAAGGTTAGTATGTTATTTTTTATTGATGTACTCATTTAACTTGTAAATTTTTTTTCAAATGTCCAAATTGCATAAATAGCTTGTTTTTTCCTTGATAATATATTATAATATGTGTAGTACCATATTTCATGTCTTTGGTTTTTGGATCTAGTTAGTATTTTCTATTGAAAAGGGTATGTGGATTCCATAATATTCTAGGTTTATGGAATCCACATACCATTTTCCCTTCAATTGTAGCTATAATCTCTCTCTCTTTTCATTGATAAAGATATGGAATTGCTCTTGAAACTCAACCCTGATCGGTGAAATGATAGTAATTGATTGCTATATTCCCTTCTTTAGCAGGGACTAATAAGATACATAAACACTAACCCTAAACTTATGTTAGATATATATGTCTTTATTATATAAAGAAAACATTTGTACACATATGACCTTATTATAAAGATGTTATCTATGTCATCATGATGTTGATCCTCTACACATATGATCACCTTATTATAAAGATATTGACCTTATTATAAAGATGTAGGTCACTGTAAATAAAAATATCATAATCGAAAGGAGTAGCCAAAATATAAAAAATTGACAACTTAATGTTTGGTATGGTGTAGGTAAGACAATTACTTGTCAGGACAAGGATTTGTCACAATGAACGAAAATGACAGGAAGCTTGCTCGGTTAAGAGCAA
>ML805652.1:3156-28010 GCA_009831015.1 Picea engelmannii
CGAGTCTTTCACTCTGTATTTTTACAGTCTCTGTACATTTCTCTGATTAATAGAAATCATGTATTACTGTATATTTGTGTTTATGGTTGCATCTCTGATACATTCCTGTTATATTATTGAATATCTGCAATATCTCTGTGCATGTCTTTATTATATCTCCGCTCTCATTTTGTGCCGAAAATAATCCAGATCATGAGAGTTCCTGAGGGTCCCCAACTAAGAGTTCATGTCCAACCAAGTGCACTAAGGGCCCTGATAAATGAATGGTACAACCCGAGGGACTGTGAGTAATGAAGGGGGTACATTCCTTTGGTAGTGCAGGCTATGAGAAAGGAGAAGAGTTGAACGATTGGAACTGCTATAGGAGTAGAACCCAAGTTGGGAGTTGTTGTGTATGTGGGGAGTGGGAAATCAGTGGGTCGAATCTCCTTGTGGACACATAGCTTCAGCTTGAGGGTGACTTACTATTGAGAGAAAATGAACAACAACACCTATGGCTGGGAGGTTCGTCCTTTGTATGCATCCAATTGGTTAATTATTAACATATAAGTGTTTATGTTATGTTCTTATGTTATTCCATTGTGAGAATGGTATATGAATGTTGTGCTATGTTTTGTTGGGTTGCATGCATTCATGAATTTGTAAATATTGTAAATGCATGGATAGATCTGAATGTTGTTTGGTGTAGTTTTTATGGGTTTGCTACCCCTTGTTTTTTTTGTGATAAGTTTGGGGCATTTTTAATTTTTTTTTAGCAGGCTAAGTCATTTTTTGCGTTGAGGAGACTCAATATGGTTGTTGGGTATGTTACATATTGTTTATGTGGTTGGGGACCCTAACACATATAAAATTGAGGAAATAATTTAGGAATTAGTCAAAGAAGTAGAATAACGGAATACCAAGTATTATGAAAGTGAAGAGGAAACCTCCAACACCTAGGCCTTGGTAGAAAAAAAAGGAAAACTCATGGAAGCGAGGTAGTCATTAATGAGGGTTTGGGTGGTGATATTATGGTAGCTACGGGAGGTACTGACCTCCACGTGTAATCTTTGACAAGACTAGAATATTCTGAGAAGCAAGAGAAACCCTAAAACGTTGGATAATAACCTTAGAAGAGAAGTCGTCTCAAGAGAATATTTAATATTGAATTATTAGCCTCCAGAAAGAGAAGTCGACCCTGTCAAGTGAGATAGAGCAGTATAAATAGAGGGCGTTAGAGCTCATTTGACACTAACTCTCTCACAACTACATAAGACTAGTGGTGCACAATTTTGGAGAGGGAGTGCAGTTGCAGCTACTGCAATTGGGATTCTGGCTTTTGGTTGGAATTTATCTTGGTTATGGTTTGGACTTTCTGCTTGGTATTTGGTTATTCTTTCTTGGTGCAGTATCCTTGGAGAAAGGTGTGCTACCTTGGTTGGCTATTGGTCTGCTTCCAAAATTATTTTGTTTTTCAAGGTTGAGGTGCTCGAGGGTGGCCTTTGTGCCCATGGTTGGGTGACAATATTGTTATATTGTCTATGTAAAAATGAGCACATCTCTTTATTTCTAACAAGTTATGGTCCCAAACTATCTTCATACAGTCTAACCACTGGAAGATAGATTGGGAAGTTATTTGTTAAGCTCGTTATGGCACTAGTTACAACTACATCTAGGTTGTCTGATTATGCAACTGCAACAAACCCTAACCCTTGTGTTCAGGCACTTATGATGAAGCATTTCACCTAATTCCTTTAGATCCTAGTGTTCCCTAGCCTAACAAACCTCTTGGTACTCTCAGCCAGCAAAAACATCAGGTTTGAATCTTTGGTCAAAGTCAAAGTCAAAGGTTGACTTCTGGTCAAATTGATTTTTTGGTCAAAGTTGAAATTTTAGAGTTTCTGGCTTGTTCTAATCATTGAATCTTCTAATTGAGTTTCTAATCTCTTCTTGTCAAGATGGTATCTAGTTTCAGATTGGAAGACAAGTTGGACGATGCTACAAGGTTTCAAAGGTATTAACTTGTATATGCTATCTAACCTAAGTTATATCATCTAGCAAAACATGAGTGTGTTTACAAGGAAAGTACTAGACATCTTGTCCAAACTGTAATCTTGAAATTCAGTGCATTCAAAAGAACAAGAGCACCTTCCATAGCATTTGAGGCTTCAAGTTCGAGGTTTGATTAAATACTTAAGCTTCAAATTTGTGTATATCAAAGGTTATAGTTACTACATTACAAATTGTGAAAGCGGTCTTTGAAAGATTATATTATTGCTAGGTGCAATGAATACTCAACTGCATATGAATACTATTGATATAGATGCTTATTGTACTTGTTCGCAAGTTGAACTAACATCTCCTCTAGATAGATATTCATGTTTGTTCGTGTTGCTCTTGTTTCAGGCAGGTACCCTTGTGAAATATGTTTGATGAACAATCCTTGCAGAAGCTGTCATAGAAGAAGTTTATGAGGATGACACAACTACTAGATGGGAAACAATCAGAATAGATAGAAACAAACTTACGGAGACTCAGAGGAGTCAGACTCAAAGGAAGTCAGAAATCAAAAGGAAACCAGAACAGGCTTGTGACACTTTGTAGAAAGCAAAGAGATATGCAATAGACGTAAGCATGGACTCTCTCAGATGGAGGGAGATGATTGCAGAAATCCAAAAGAAGAGCATGCATTCATGCATGAAGCTAGGATTAGGAGGGAGCTAATCCTAAATGATATGATCCATTGAAGAATCCGTGAAGATTATAAAGTATTTGTCCATGTTCCCCATTGAAAGTAGCAGCCATGATAAGTAGCACGTGTTCAGTTTGACTCTAGAACAAGTATTCTTCGAAAAGAAGCCTTGAATATCCTTGGTTGTCCATCTACCTTTATGTTCCCATGACGAAATGTTGGAGCCTTCAGGAAAGAAGGGCACGTAATCTATAGAAGAGTCCATGGACTCTTCTATAGATTAAAAACATGAGGAAGAAACTAAATATTCCAAGAAAGAAAGAAAAGTCAAAACAATCGATTGAACCAATTTGGACCCACTAGAAGTAGTCAAGAAGAAGGAATGGAAGGAAGTTGTGATGAAGAATAATGTATGTGAGAAATTGTGAAATAGACTTAAGCATTGATAGACACAAGGTGAGACTCAGGGCTAGAGGGCTCTCCCAGTAGGACGGAGAAGACTACAATGATAGCTTGTTCTAGTAACCAGATATACCTCTACTTGAGCCATTATATCTCCTACAATATCCATGGGTTGGAGTTTACATCAGATGAATGTAAAGACTTTTCTCATCAATAGAGTAATTGAAGAAGAAGCTTATGTAGAGCAACCTAAAGGTTTTGAGGTATACCAAAAAGAGACCCTTCTATGCAAATGGAAGAATACCTTGTATGGATTCAAGCAAACTTGGTACAAAGCCTCTCATGTACAACATAAGTGTGGTGAAAGCTTCCTATGATAGAGGAAGTATATTGAAATGGTTCTTCAGAAGTCCGGGATGACGGATTGCAAATCCATGGAAAACTCCCATGATGACAGGTTTGAATAAGTTGAGAGACTCTAATCCAGTAGACCCATATCTGTATCGACAATTGATTGGCTCATTAATGTATTGGGAGAATACTCAGTTGGATATTTGTTTTGTGGGACGTTTAATTTATGATACACAACTGCATGGATTTATCGATTTAGATTGGGTAGGAAGTGTAGATGACAAAATAAGTGCTACTTGGATATGTTTCAGTTTGAGCTTTGCCATGATGTCATGGGCTAGCAGGAAACAAAAGTTTGTTGCACTCAACACTACAAAATCAAAGAATATTTCAGCTTGTGATGCTTGTACATAAGAAGCCTGGCTCCGTAAGTTGGTTTCTAGACCATCTAATCAGGTGTTGAATTCGACCGTGATATATTGTGATGATTAGAGCTATGTGAAGATTTCAGAGAACCCCATGTTTCGTGACAGGTTGAAGCACATTGAGATCAAGAATTATATTCTCCATGATAAAGTCCAAAGGGGAGAAGTGGTTCTCCAGTATATCTCCACAGATGAGCATATAACAAATATTTTGGTAAAGCCTCTGTCCAAGATGAAAAGTTTGCGTACTTAAGGGATAAGCTGGGGCTCATGGAGACGACTTCCTTATTGAAAAAGGAAGTGATTAATCTCAGATTGGGAGGGAGCACTGATATGTTATTGATTTATGGACAGTCATTTTCCAGTTCGAAAAATGGTTGAGGTTGGGTAATTCCTTTCCAGTCCAGAAAGTGGTTTGAGATTTCTGACGGACAATCATTTTCTAGTTCAAAAAATGGTTCAGATCAGAAAGCTATTTTCATAATGAAAATGGTATGATAGATTGTTGATGCACCATAGACAGTGATTCCCCTTGTGGCCAGTGTGGATGAATGGTCTAGGACAATCATTCTTCTTGGTAGTCACTCTAAGTAGTGGTCAAGTAGAATTTCCGCCTCATTGGGCAGTCATTCTTTCGAAGTCCACAGTTGTGAGCAGTTTCGAAGAATAGTCTGTTTTGGAGGTTGGTGAAGGACAATCATTTCCATTAGGAAATGGTTCGGACGGTCATTCCTTAGGGCAGACTCATTCTCTCCAAGTTGCACTGTGATTAGTGCCAGAAGAATGGCCTAGTTAGATGAATGGTCCAACCTCAACAATTAGGGACAAAAATTACCTAGGGAAGACTCATTCTCTTCAAGTTGCACTGCGATTAGTGAAGGAGGAATGGCCCAGTTAGGTGAATGGTCCAGGTTGAAAAATCAGGGACAATTATTCTTCCATACTTGGGAAGAATAGTCCAGATAGCCCATGGTTGATGTTTTACTTTCTGAAAGAAGATGCTCTTCCAGATCACACAGATGTGAGTGGAAGAATGACTCAGATGACTCAGTTTGTATCATGATATTGTTTATGCAGCTTAATATTAGATGATATGATTGTTGTGGAGACTGTATGTCTTTGGAAAATAGTTGTATGCTATTTTGTGGATGTGATCCACTCGTAGTGTATGTGTGTCACTGGTTAGTAACGGTGTGCTACTAGGAGTGGTTATGTAGCACTGGATAGTAGTTGTATACTACTATGGATAGACACATTTGTGCTCTATTGGATGGCATTATAGGAACATTATGATACTATCTGAGTGACATGGACACTACCACTAGTGTTGGAGTTGATTTCCAGCTAGATGGATTGTCAATGTGTTGGTGGAAAGACATTCTCCAGACGAAGAATGGTCCAGACATAAGAAATTGTTGGTGGATAGGCATTCTCTCTATGGAGAATGGTCCAGGTTTACAATTTGTTGACGTATCATGGACTGGTATTTTCCTAAGGCACAGATTGTGGCCCGATTAGGAAAATGGTTCAGGACTGATATTTTCTAAGGCATATAAGTAGAGATGGATCTATATGGTACATATGACCCCATTAGAAAATAATTTGTGACTAACATTCCTGTAGGAATGGTCTCTGTAGGCCATGGCATAGCTTTCAACATATGTTGGGAAAGTCAATCTTCTAGGACGTATGTCCAGATTAGAAGAATGGTCCTTGTACCACTATGTGGAGTGAGTGACTTATTCAACATCATGCCCGATTACTCAGATGGAGTATGGCTTCGAGAGATGATGCTATCAGATGATACTGATAGTGATGATGTTGCTCGTGAGTTGATCTACATGATCATAAGATAGCATGTGTGGATATCATGATGCTATCGGTTGAATGGTCAGTTTCTGCTCAAGACTATTACCTTGAATACCTCCCTAGCTAGGAGGGAGTTTTGATATTATGGTAGCTGCGGGAGGTATTAACCTCCACATGTAACCTTTGACAAGACTTGAATATTCCGGGAAGTAAGAGAAACCTTAAAACATTGGATAATAACCCTAGAAGACAAGTCGACTCAAGAGAATATTTAATATTGAGTTGTTAGCCTCTAGAAAGAGAAGTCAGCCTAGTCAAGTGAGATAGAGCAGTATAAATAGAGGGCGCTAGAGCTCATTTGACACTAACTCACTGCATAAGACTAGCGATGTGCAAGTTTGGAGAGGGAGTGCAGTTGTAGCTGCTGCAACTGGGATTTTGGATTTTGGTTGGACTTTCTCCTGGTTATGGTTTGTACCTTCTGCTTGGTCTTTGGTTATTCTTTCTTTGTGCGCTACCTTGGTTGGCTATTAGTCTGCTTCCAAAATGATTCTATTTTTCTAGTTTAAGGTGCTCGGGGGTGGCCTTTGTGCCTATGGTTGGGTGACAATATTGCTATATTGTCTATGGAAAAACAAGCACATCTCTTTATTTCTAACACTAGGAACTTGGAAATCCAAGTATGAAAAAAATCCAAGAAGAAGTCAGTCTAATCAACAAGCTCAAGGAAATCAAAAGGTCCATGTGTGATTATGTCAAGGAAGACATACCTAAGCTCAAGGAGCACTTGTAATTTTACTTGGAATATGAAAAAATGCACAAGTGGGTTAAGCAAAGAATCATTTACATTTGTCGGGATTCATTATAAGTGTTCATTGGACCAACAATAATCTACCAAAAGAATTGCATCACCCGTAAGTTGATGATTATTAATCAAACTTTGTGAAAATCGAATTCGATGGATTTTTTTTTGCCTTGAATATCCAAGGAATTCCTTCTTCTTATTTGTCCTTTGGAAAGACAACTCCTTATAGGGAGAGGATCCTTTGTTACTACAACTCTTCCAAAAATGATTCTAGCTTTTCCTTCAAATTCATTACTTCCTTGAGTGTGTGTTTATTGAACACATATTTCTTTTGGGCTAGTTTTGTTGCATCTTCTTTCATAATCAATTATTAAAAAAAAAATCTTCCTTATCTAGGAGTCTCTACAAATTGAGTATTGCCTATTTCCAAAGTTCTATAAACTTCCAACGATACTTCAACACTACTTGGTTAAAGCTACTTTTCAAAATTGTTTGCCCTCAATCTAGTTGGCCTAATTTGCAAGCCTCCATTTAGGGCTCAGTCTAGAATATAGTATTAAAAATACTTTTTAAATGTCTTGTATTCTTCATATGAAGGCTCAGTGTTCAGGAGAATTACACGAATTAATCTTTTCTAACCCTTTAAATCCCTCTTGATTTTGAGCTTGTTGCAATTATTCGTGCGAAAGTGTGATATTGACAACCTAAATTATCAACTAAGGTCAATGCCCTAGAATGCCATGAACATAAAACTACACCAATTAAGATTAATCAGTCTTATGCAAAAATCTTGTTGCCCAATCCTAACAGTTATGAATTTCATAGGTCTTTGGTTTCAACATTTCTTCGAAAATAAAACATTGAGTTGGGGTTTATGCCTAAGACAACTTATATTTCATTGAAGAATGTTGAGGCTTAATGGGGGAGGCCAATATATAAATAATTGGTGTTGATTGCTTTCCACGACCCAACTTCATTAGATTTAAATCCAATTATTATTGCAAAAGCATGGATTTTCATACCTTATTTCATAGATAATAAATCTTCACATCAAGGTAGAACACTAACATGGTGATTTTGAATTGGGTTTTATGTCTAGGAATTTCATTTCATCGAAGAATGTCAAGGATTTATGGGGACCCAACATCTCCCAACATATTGTTTAAGGTCTCTTGGTCAAATAAACCAAAGGAAACGAGAATGATCACCCTTATTTTATAGCCTTAAACATAACATAATCTCTGCCTTCACGATATATATGGTGAGCTAACTAAGAACCCAAATTACAAGAATATATATACAATATATCAACTTTTAAACAGATTACAAAACATCATATCACATATACGTAAAACAAACTAACATAAGACAAACAAATAAATGATCTTCTCTTGCAGCTCTTAGTACTTATGCAATATGTTTTAATAACAATAAGGAATTAGAGTAAACAACTATGCCTACATAGAGTATTGAACAAGAACAAAAATCTAAGTTAATTCAAAACTAATAAATAAATTTGATCTATGTAATCGAAAGAAAATAACATTTAGCGGCGTTACAACTGATCCATCTTAAAACATACAAGTTACAACGGATAAAAGAAAATGACTCAAGAAAATAAAATATGAATATGGGAAAATAATTTTTTTCTCATTAAATTCTTCTTCATCAATACATTAGAATGACATTCTTAAAGCTCTCTGAGACTTCTATGAAAGTCTGGACGAGAAACATGTTCTTGCATGGATAGCTAGCATTTACGAGACCGCTTGGCTACTATGTAAATGACTAACAAGATTATAAACTAACAAAGCTGCATCGAGCTTCAATGAATGTTTCTGGATGCTGGTACTAGTCTCTACAACCAAGAACCAATTATATAAGCTAATGGTAAAAACATAAAAGAATTTTTTGCTTCAACTACCAAATAGTGAAGTATATCTCATGTAAAAAAGATTAGAACTTGACCTCCCTTCTTTCCATTTAAAAAATAACTCTTGCTACCATCAAAACTATTAGACCCTAGCATTCCAGTGCAAAGACGAAAAGAATGACTTTTAAAACCAAGAAATTTTCTTCAAGCATATCATTGCGAATGCAATATTGGGCCCTGCTTTCCGAGGCTTGAATATTTTTATAGATTTCCACCAGGGTGGTTAGCAACTTCCCATTTCCGCATCAACAGGAAATGCTAACTAACTATCAATATGTGGTCACAAGGATAGACCATGATACGTTTTATGACCTTAAGCAACTCGAGAGGAAACATAAGAAAACATAAAGTCGAAACAACTTTTGAAATACAATAGACAAACCAAAGTAAAAAAGGGAGCCCTCCTTGTCCATAAGATTGATCATTGGAAAATGGATTGCCAAGGAACTTTCTTAAACACCTTATAACGTTCTTCACTTAATTACTCTTACGTGATTGTTTTCAATTGTTCACCATTATTCCCATGTAGCAAAATAACCAATCAAAATCAAAACATGTAACATATTTTACGCTTCATAATCATCACATACATAAATGTAGCATCACTTCATATGCAAAATATCAAAATAAATCCTTGAACTGTTCTTCAAAATGTCCATTAAAATTTTAAAAACGTTTTTAAGAGTCCAAAATATACATGCTCATTGTCTTCGAAGTACATGAACTTAGTCAAACATTCATTTTAGGAGGAAAACTCCATCTGGACAGAAACCCGTGTCATGATTATGTCCATTGGACCTGGAAACTGCAACTTCCTTTGCTTTTATGAATACGACAAACACAATATTATGCATTATTGATAAGATTGCCTCTATGCCACGAACCTATGAATTCGACCCAATTTGAAAAGAATAAGCAAGCAAGTGATATTTTCAACAACTCATTTCTCTTTATGATTGAACACAGACATTGAGTGCATTTGACCAAACCAAATCATCATAGCAAGCGGGAAAGGATATCAGGCTAGCACAGTGAGGGAAAATGCTCGGCATTACGGAAGTATGCAATTTGTAAAAGAGATGTGAAATCCACATCTATGCAGAGTATATGATATGGTAACGCATTCCTCATATGACCATCTATCAAATTTTTTAAAGAACAAACTTAAAACTTGCGCCCTTCAATCAAGTGTCTTTTATACATATACACACACATAATTAACCAGTTCGAGTGACCACTGAATATATATGAGCATGCAATTACTTTCATGAAACTAGAGATGATTTTTTTTAAATGACGCATCATAATACAATCTCTAGCTATATTAAAGGCCAAATATATCTTTGTCCATGTCTTCATCTACACATTGTTCATAAAACAAATTCATACTTATGTGGGTGAAATGAGTTTGATGGAGAAGGCTTGATCTAGGTGGATCTTGTGACCAAAAAATTGAAGTTCTCAAATTCAGATAAAAATGTACCCATGTCAAAGAGCTTGACAAGATCTTTCCAACGAGGTCAAACGGACATCGTATGAGAGAGTTATGACCTTCTGAAGTTTTGGTCGAACAAAGAAAAAAGTTGATAGGGATGACACGTGGCATTACTAGGAGTTGACACGTTGAATGTACATATGATTGACATGTGGCATGTACGAACCATTTCCACATGGCATATGCAAACGATTGATATGTGTTAGTATGGATGGGACACGTGGTTGTATGGATGTTGACATGGCAGGATAGGTGGCAATATGACAGGATGACGTGGCGTTGACTATGCACTGACATGGCAGGTGACTATGTGTTGACATGGCAGATGACCATATGTTGATTGTACATCCAAGTGGCTAAACTAGAAGGTGACACATGGCCCAATCAGAGCATGCCACGTGACACCCCCAATCGGGCTAAAAGGGTCTAGAAAACTCTGAATTTGGCGGGCATGAGGATTGAACGTCCAACCTATGCGCTAAGAATCAAAAGTTTTATCCAAAGGACTATTGATATAGTTTGTTTTGGAATGCCAACATATTATATTTAAATTACATTTGGTTGTAACAATGTAAACAAAAGCACGGACCACATGGATTGACCTTGCAACCTCCACCCACATTACCACCCTACCAAACGTTTATATAACCAATGCACCAAACAGTCATAACTTTATATGGTATGGAACCATATTATATTGAAATATTTTGTATATCCCATAAAACCCAACGGGACCACAATTTGTGGATCGAACCCATTTACTAGCCCATACAACTATTAACAACCCACGTATATGAAATCATAGTGGTCGGGATTTGGGTATATCGCTTATGGTAAATTTATATGCCATATAGCATGGAAACAAATTGAAATACCATATATATTATATATATGGTTATTAGTACCTACCAAAGCAGGTAATATAGTAATTGATCATATGTAAACTAACCCTCAAAATTATATTTCTTAGTCTATTTTGCAAAACATTTACTAATTAATTTTAACATTTTCAAAATTAAAAAGCATTTTTACAATTTCCAAAAAAATTATAACTTTTTTTTAATTGGTTGAAGGGATCTTGGATGGGTCATAATTTTGCGGTGTATGTCAATTATTTTTCCATATTTGTTGGACTTTTAAAATCAATTTAAAAATAATTAATTTCTAAAATACTCATTGGCCTACCATGGCACTGTAGTCTATGATTCTCTGACAGACCCTTTCACCCTGGAACTACAGTCAAGGGATGTTGCAGTCTATGGTTGTTGTAGTTGTGGCTACCTGCATGCATCCATCCAGAGTGCACTCATACAACCACTCCACTTACCCCCTTGGTCCCTCTACCTAGTGATATGAAATTAAATCAAGGTCAAGACAAGGTAAGATCTGGGAGAGTTGCTCAGGTGGAGCAGTAAAGGTTTTAACTCGTCGGGGATAAAGGCCGATTAAAATTCTCATTATTTGGTATATAGAGGGAGGGTCAGCTCGCCTTAGGTTCGATGTTGGGAGAGGCGGGGCATTGACAAACAAGTACATAGTACAGTAGGCGACCTAATAGCATCCCAATCGTTGCTTTACGCTACCCTTCATTAGAACATCATAGGGTGGGGTTTGAAAGAAACCTGCAAGGTTTGTTGTATTGTTGCTAAATTTTCTTATGTGGTTGCTACTGAAATTCTGTGAGTTTCTCCCAACACCAAGGATTACTAGGGACATGAACTCGAGATAAAATCACCATAGCACCATAGTTGTGGCATGCTAAAAATGGAGCACTATGATTACCAGGGATAAAGACCCAGGATTTAAAATCACTATGGCTATGGCATGCTGAAAATGAAGCACAAGAAATGGCAGCCTAAGGAATAAGGGGCGAACAAGAGAAGAAATTGAGCATATTTTACAACTCACATCTTAGTGTACTGAGCTAAGGCAAAGAAAAACTAAAAGCAAAGGTATGAAAAGCAACATACAATCTAAAATTTACTATTACAAACACAACATGGATTGAAAGAAAAATTCAGACTTAATTTTATAAAAAAAATCCTTTCAATCTTGCTTAGTTGGGGTTTATTGGTTGGCTTTAAAACCTCTACTCCCCCTTTGTGTAGTTTGATATCTCTGCCATCCATAACATCTCTTTCTACAATATCAAAGCCATCCATACTACAGGAATTTCCCAAGGAATCAAGGCAAATACCAATGTTGATCAGGGTGAAGCACAATCGAGCGAAGGGAAGCTGCTATAAATCTAGACCAATGTTTCGAATATTATACTTTTTCAGTTAGTGTCATTCGCTTTCACTATTTTTTTGTGTCCTTCGATTTGATAATTGCATAATGAATCCAAGCTCACAGGTGTGCAAGAGAAGGGATGAGAAGTGCTAAGGTGTTACACATTATTTTCATCATCCCTATGATCGTTAATGATGTAAACCTATATGTTTCCTTCAGAGGGGTCAGTGGCCTGAGTTCCTGAAGAGAGAAGGGAGAAGAACTTTTCCTGAGAAAAGAAGTTGCATTTTCCTGTGTAAAAACCTTATAAAAAAGGAAGTTCGCAGTCTGCCTATGTATTAGGGTGCGAGAATGCCTGATTCTCGTAGGTTGCACCATAGCTGGGTTGTGAGAGGTTTGCAGGTTGCTCTGTAGGCAGGGTCCGAGAATGCCTACACGTGGGAAAAACGAGCGTTTTCTCGAATCTTCTAGAAGGAGAAACTTCCATGGTGAGGTGGCATCTGAATGGTTTGGATCTTACTCACTTTCATGATTTAGTGGGATCATCCTAACCTCCTCACCTTATCCTCTTCATCTTATAAAAGGAGAGGATCTCTCATGGAAAAAGTTAGCTTGGTTAGCTTTTGAGCTTTTGATTTTGGAGCTTGAAGTGGGATTTGGCTTGGAATTGTTAGCTTGGTTAGAGTGGCTTTGAGATTTGCTTTGTCAAGGTAGATTGTGAGTAGCTATCAGATCCATGGTTTCATAATCCTTGGAGCAAGAAGTGTGTGGGGAACGAAGGACAGTTGGAAGGGACCTTACGACATCAAGGCCATGGTTGTAATCTCTCTTTCACATTTAATATGATACAATAATATGATTCTTTCTTATAAAGCTTGTTGTGTTTTATTGTATTATTCCTTGATCACATACATAGGTTTATATTGAGTTTATGCTATTGCTATCACTTTGGTTGGTTGCGTTCTTTTGCAGGTTCATCATTGTACGAGCGTTGGAATGGAGCTAGGATGGCGATGGCGAGAGGAAGTGGAGTTTAAACAGTATGTCACCTATCCCTCTTTAGTTAATAAATTCAATATCTAAAACTTAAGGAAAGCATCATGTTCTTGTGTGTTTTGTTCTAGATCTAGGTGGATCTAGGGAGATCAGTTAGTGTCCACACCTACCGATTAGTCCGATAACATAAGGGCTTAGTTGAGTCCCTTAGGTTTCTCTTCTTGACTTGTCGTTTTCATCAATTTGTGCACTACATGTTTTTCTCTTTTTTCCTTATCGTCATCATAAGGGCTTACTCAAGATCACCTTCAGGCTTGTCGAGATTATCTAGGTCTTCCCCTTCAACGATCGTAATGTAGGGTCTTATTATCAGGGCTTATCATCGCCATACCTTCATTCAAAGATTGATCCATCATTATTCAAAGTATATATACGCCATCTCAACTTTGCAACTCTGCATATGGTTGTTCTTTCCGCAAAGGGGAATGCCAAAGGTGCAAGTATGAACATGAACATCAAGCCCTTCAGGTGCTTGAGGACTAAGGACCACAGTCCCGTAGCACCTAAATTCTACACACGACATCATTCTAGCGTGATGATGGTTGATCGACTTATCTTTACTAGTGGAAAAAAAGCACAGAAATCAATTTCCTCCTACTGTTATATTGAGTGCGTTGAGAGATCTTACTTATTTGTCATTGATATGATGCATTATCCATATTATTCTCCATATAGATGTTTTCTAAGTAATGGGACAACCCAATAAATGAACGACTAACAAACGCTTTTACTAAACTCCATTTCTCCTTACTATTCATTTGATTCCTTCCCTGGATTCCCTTTGATCTCTTTGTTTCCCCATCGATCTGTAGACTATGGTCTATTCTATTAAGTATGGTGAGTTGTTGAGCTATACTTTCTCCTCTCAATGTAATGGCAGGCAGAGGGTTCATGCCACTATACCATTATGGGGGAGGAAGGTTAGTCTCTCTATGACCAAGCGGGAAGGCCACTCATAATTCAGGGTGAAACCGGTCATAAATCGGGGTGAAAAGAAATCCAATCATTGTTGTAGTAATATTACTTATGTAATATAATGTGTCGTGTAAGGGCCTATTTGTTGTAGTTGGGGGTGGTTCTGAGCTAAGTTGAAGAGGGATAATAGCTGCATCTTTATTACTTCAACCAATGTTCACGAGCCCTTTAACAAGTGATATGTTTATTATTTAACGAACATGGCATGATGAGCGTGTAGTTGGTGCATGGATGCCACATCTTTATTACTTAACGAATGTTGCATGATGAGCATGTAGTTGGTGCATGGACGCCACATATAAACTGATTGATAAAACCGATGTGGACTAATGTGGCTTCTACACATGGCACGTCCCCTTCCACTTGTATGATTGTTGCATGATACGGGTTCATTGTTTTATAAATATAATAACAAAGCAATTTTGGTTATTGGTGATATTAATTAATTCAAAAATTCGTTAAACCTCGAGAATTTAATATTCCCCAAAACCTGCAAGACTTACCACGGTCTAGCTTTACCAATTAATCATATAAGATCGATCAATGAATCAATATCCTAGCAGTGTAAAGTAGATGGGTGAGTGTGTGTCAATGATTTAGGATATCTCTAGTGTCGTGATTTGCTCATATGACTTTCAATTTGTGCTTCATATACTATTATTGAAAATTAAGAAAGCGAGAAACTGCCAGAAATAAAACCATGTATGATAAATCAAGAATGTTTGTTTAAGTGACTTCCATAAATAAAACCACTCTATGACAAATCAAGAATGTTTATTTATGTGACTGTGATAACACTACCATTATTACTGGATCATCAATGTGCTCTCATCAAAAGAACTACTATTGTCATTGCCATTATGAACAGATCAACTCATCACACTAATTTTAATATTCAGTTAGGGAAATCAATAAACACTTCACCACGCTACATTGATTGCTTTAAAAATTTAGAATGACTATTACTTTATCAAATTAATATTGTAACTTATAATTGAATCATTAATTTCTCAATTGACATGTTTTGGGTTACAATTATTATATAATTAAAACATTAAACAACACTATATATAAATTAGTAGTGTTGTTTTCATTCATGTTTTCCTTTTTAAAATGAGAATACCACATCTCAAAGATAATTGGTTAATAAATTGATTTTCAAACAAAAAAATTACACAGTTTTTTTATTTATATTTTTTACTAACAAAGTTTATTTATTTATATTTTTTACTAACACGATATTTGAATATAATTATGTGACCTTGAAATTAATGGAAATATGAATTCATTTAAAGAATTTTTATTATAATAAAAATTATATAAAAAATTTAATTGTTTTTATATATTTAAATTTAAATATAATTTTTTTAAATTAAAAAATTAAAAGGTTGGTCTAATGTTAAATATCATAATTATAATTCTATTAATGAAATGAATATATCCTAATGTGTTAATATATACCATGGATAGAACTAATATATCCCATAATATTTTGTTGAGTGCATCATGTTTGGTGGCTTTGTCGTACAAAATTGACGTGCACCACGAGCATCCCTAGCCCTCATTTGGTTTCGGTGATCCACTTCATGCAGTGTCAAGGTGTTCATCATGTTGTAGATAACTCGTGGCATTGGCTAGTTTATGATTATTAATAAACGACTCATGTTAATTAATGAACATTGAAATGGATATCAGGGCAGCTTTCTAACTCACAGAACCAAGCTGAGAATTTGACAAATGATTTGCACCTAACTCTTGCCTTGACAATTTTCATAAGATATCTTTGTTACTTCAACTAATGTCCATAAGCATTTAACATTGGGTACTTTTTCCATGAAAAAATTCACTCAATTTTATATATAATATAAAATCATTTTACAATAGGAAATTCAGCAGTGGGTATTTTTCTGTGATCGATGCTCCAACAATGAGTCAATCAATACATTCGGAACAGGAGATGAGAAAAATCATCTCAGCATCCTTCATACGCCCAGCCCTCGAGCTAAATAAGTGAAGTAAAGTGCGTCGCCCAACGGCCTGATGGAATCAAGGAATGACTGTCAATTCTCGGGAGAAGATGGCCGCAGACAAGATCAGAAAATGTTAAGGACGGTATTAAGACTTTCGATCCCATTTTCACAGTGGTAGATCGTGAGTTTTCCTGCCAACTCGGAGAGAGCTCTCTTTGAGAGAGCGACAGCTTCATGGTTATAAGATCTTGGGAAGTGCTGGCAGTTTAAACTTGTGAAACTTTGGGAAAGGTCCAGCGTCTTTTTTTTCCAGCCCTCAATCTGAACAGAGTGAAGCTCTGTTTTTTTATTGATCCAGTCAATGATGACGCTTGAATCACCACGGACCAGAAGATGAGAGATGGACCAAGAGGAGGCTAACGAGAGGGAAGCCCAAAGTCCCATAAGCTCAGCTTTGGTATTCGATCCCGAACCACAGTTGAGAAACCATTTGGTGATTCTCGACTGATGAGACTTGAAGAAACCCCCATCCCCGTAGCAAAGACCATTTTCCAGGGCAGCACCATCAAAGCAAGCAAGGGTGTATCCCTCCGGCAATCTCAGGTCGATGTCTTTAATATGGACAGGCTTGACAGAAGAAGTCTGCCAGTTGAATAAGGCGAGAACTCTGAAAATCACTGCTTTTGAGGAAGGAGCCCGGTCTTCGAACAGAGCATTATTTCTTTCGATCCAAAGATTCCAGCAGACGTGGACAGCCAGGTTGTTCGGAAGGAAGCGATTAGAAAGCCACTTAATGAAACAATATGAGACTGTTCTCCCACTCCAGGAAGTGTGTAGATTAAGGTGCGAGAGCAAAATGAGCCAAACCTCCCTCGAAAAATCGCAGTGAATCAATAAATGATGAATGTCTTCCTGGGCGTGGCGGCAGAGGGGGCAGATTCTGGGCCCCTCCCATCCTCTCTGTCGAAGCAAATCCCAAGTTAGAATTTTTTCATTACCGGCAAGCCAGGCAAACAATTTAAATTTCAAGGGAACCTTCCAGCACCAGATCTGACGGAACCAAGAGGATAAAGACCCGGGACGAAAATGGGAAAAGAGGGCCTCATAGAGATTCTTAACTGTGAGGAGGCCAGAGGCATCCCCACCAGTCGACATGAGAGAGTCTGGTTCATCAGTGAGTGAAATGCCAGCGCTTTTTAGAGCAGAGGAAAATCGAGTCCATTCTAAAGCCCACTGACCGTCTAGGTTTAAATCGCTGCTCCTCAACCAGTTGTCCGGCCAGGAGGGGGTGACAGTCGATGTTCTTACCTGTGCAAGGTTGAAAAAATTTAAAGAGCCAAGCTTCAAGCGTAAGTCTGAATGGAGAAGCGATTCCTCATCTAAACCCAATATCTGATCACGTCCCAAACTAATATCGGTGCCATTGCCTGGCTTCCAACGGAGCCAGTGTAGAATGACGGGAGAAGAGGCGATCATTCCTTTCCAGAATGTAGAGGCCCGATTATGCTGTAAAGATGGCTTGCGCAGCCAGTCACAAAGTCTTTGTGAGCCCAAATATTTTCCAGCTAAGATCCGGTGCCAAATACTATCAAGATTTACTGCCCGCCAAAGGGAACTTGCCAGGAGGGCCGTATTAAAAAGGGATAAATCTCTAAGCCCCCAGCCTCCAGCCCTTTTTGAAGTAGTCAAGGACGCCCAGCTGCAAAGATGAAATATGTGTTTTTTCCCATGGTCGTTCCACAGAAAATTTGAAGCAAGTCTCCGAAGTGTGTTGAGAATTTTTTGAGGAATTTTCGCAAAAGACATCCAGAACACCGCTAGGCTTTCCAGGACCGATTTAACCAGTATTAGTCGACCTCCAATGGAAAGCCACTTGTTGCACCAGAAATCAATTTTCCTTTCAAAAAGATTTACAAGCTAGTGCCAATCAGCAGGGGTGTATGCTCCCAACTTGAGTTGGAACCCAAGATACCTGAAACCCTCTCTCAGATCGATAAACGAGTAAGGCAAGGAGGCTTTGAAGCAAAGTAATTCTGGCTCCGAAAGTCCCCAGTAGTAGACAGAAGATTTTGAAAGATTGATGGACAGTCCTGAGGCAGAGCAGAAACAAAGTATCACATCCTGGATGACTGACCACTCCGCTAGATCCGCATTGGACATTAGAAGAACATCGTCAACGAACATAAGGTGGACGATCTTGATGAACTTAGAAACTTTAATGCCGGAGATCTTTAGTTCATTGAAACTCTTGGTGAGAAGGAGACTAAGGCCTTCCATGATCAAAATTAAGAGGTAGGGGGAGAGAGGGCATCCCTGTCGGAGGCCCCTCTCACTATTGAAGAAGTACGTGGCCTCACCATTGATAATAACAACGAAATTGGCGCTTGTGACACAAGCAAGAATCCAGTTTGAAAGTTTTTCTCCAAAAGCCACAGCATGTAGCACAAGCCTTAAGAAATCCCAATCAATGCTGTCAAAGGCTCTTTTGAGATCCAGCTTCATAATCAGCGCTTTAATATTTTGTTGTTTGATACTGTGGATGCATTCATGGGCAGCGCCGATAGCATCCTGGATTCTTCTTCCCTTTAAGAATCCAAGTTGTTCCGCAGAAAGGCTCCTTCCAAGAAAAGGCTTGATCCGGTTGGAGATAACCTTAGAGATTAGCTTATATACGAGGTTGCAGAGAGAAATGGGACGGTAGTCGTGGGTACTTGCAACTTCCATGCTCTCTCACTTGTTTAAATATTTTGTTTGTTATTTCGATTGGTTAATCCATATATTATATGGTTTCAATTTGGTTATTAAAATATAATCATATATTCCATCCTCCATTAAATTTGGATTGGATGTGGAAATAAACCATCAAACCTTTATTATGTAAAGAAAGGTATTTTTCCATTGATGACAAGGTTCATTTGTAAAGAATCGCTATGTAATTGTAGAGGTATTGTTTGTATAGATAAACCATAGAAAAGTGGGTTTTTGTAAGCCAATTTTGGCAAAATGACAGTGGAGAGGTTTTTGTTAGTCTAGTAAGCCCTTTTGCAGTAGATCAATGGCTCGTTGTTGAAAGGTCTTTTGTGGGAAATTTATTATTATGCAGATGTATTTTCCTGTATAATTGAAGGACCAAGCATTTTCAATTCTTTTTTACTGTAGGAAGAGAAGGGAAAGTTGTTCCCAAGCATGTTGCAACCTTCTTAGAAAAGCTAGAGACATTTTGTTGCAGGGTGAAGATCCATTTTATGTAATTATGTATTTGACATCATTAATGGAGCGGTTGTGTGGTTGAAGCGAGCCCTGAGACATAGCCCGGGATGGGTGAACTCCATTATCAACTTGCATGTTTCTTGTTGATTATCTTATGTTGTTCATTTCTTCTTTTTAATATTTCATTTATGCTTTAAGCTTTATAAGTTTGAGCTAAGTCCATTTTCTCTAAAATTATCTTTGCAAATCAAGTCAGTGGATTTTTGGATCAAGGCTTATGAGAGTATGGTCAATGGTTTGGTTCGACAACAGGCTATGGTGAAAATGACTCGACCTTTATTCATAGCCCATCAAACAAAGTCATTTAAACATTGCATCGAAAAACCATACGAAGAGTGGGATGAATATGTATATCTTTTCAACAGTTGGAAGCTTAGGGTATAAAAAAGGCAAGAATAAACTGGGCGAGATGAAGGGTATGGAGTAGTTAGCTAAGATATTCGAGCTTAACCAAAGCAAAGATATTGTGAACAATTAACTATGGAGTATCATAATGCTTATCGTGTATAAGAGATATTGCAAAAATCTCATTCTCCACATCAATTGACAACCGACGTCATCACTAGGTATGAGAGAATACGCACCACCGTTCACCATACCATTTTGTGTGTGTGGCTCGAGTAGATCCCTCAAGCCCAACAAAACCAACAACACAATGACAGTGAGCTAAACCAAATCTATATCATTAAACCTAGAATCGACTGTGAATTGTTCAAGCATGTGTAGTGGGGTGGTGGCAAGGTTCAAGTTGGACCCAACAAACTTGGATCTGACAGCCTCTCTTCGGACTCTAGATCAGGACATAAATCGTTTATTAAAAGATGGTGAGGAGCTCTGGTGACTAAGAAGAAGAGCGCTTTGGTTGGCTAGCGAAGACAAAAACACTTCATTTTTCCACAAGGCCGCTAGTCAAAACAGAGTAAAGAAATTTATTTGGGGAATTAATAATGTAAGTGGTGATCAAATTTCTAGGCAGGATAATATAAAGGCCGAAGCAGTAAATTTCTTCAAAGGTTACTACAAATCCCCCAACAAACCTATCTCTGAAGCGCAACTGACTCTTATTGACTCGTATCCTCAAATGATGAGTCCTGAGGAAGCGGATTCATTATTTGCCTATGTCACCTTGGCAGAATTAAAAGAGGTTCTAATACATTTTAAAAAAGAAAAAAGTCTGGGCCCAGACGATTGGACCTCAGAATTCTTTATTTTTTTCTTCAATCTAGTCGGGGAAGACCTCCTTGCAATGGTGGAGGAGAACAAAAGGCTGGGAGTTGTAGAAAGAGGTCTAAATGCAACCTTCCCGACATTAATTCCAAAGGCAAATAATCCATCTTCCTTTGATGAATTCCGCTCGATTTCTCTCTGCAATCTGTGCTACAAGGTAATCAATAAACTGATTGCAAATAGATTAAAACCCTTTCTTTCAAAACCCATTTCCTTTCAACAAATGGGTTTTCTTCAGAACAGGCGCATTCAAGATTCTTTAGGTACAACCCACGAAACAATTCATAGTATTAAAAAGAAAAGGAAAAAAACCTTCATTCTCAAACTGGATTTAAGAAAGGCTTTCAACACTATCGACTGGGACCATATGAGACTAATTCTGCTGAAAATCGGAGTGGGCCTGCCAATGACTAATTGGATTATGTCTTGTGTCTCGTCTGCCTCCTTCGTAGTTCTAATTAATGGGGAAGTAACTAAATTTTTTAAGAGTGGGAGGGGAATCAGGCAAGGCTACACTCTCTCCCCCTTACTTTTCATTTTAGTCATGGAAGGCCTCAGCTTGTCTCTGAAAAACTGTCTGGAGGAAGGTACCACTTCAGGTATAAAAGTCACAAACTTGATTAAAGTTCTTCATATTTTATTTGTTGACGACGTTGTCATTATGTCAAAAGCAATTTACTCAGATTGGAATGAAATCCTCGGTATTATTAATCTCTTCTATGAGGCAGCAGGTCTTTCAGTCAACCCAACAAAATCCTTCATTTATTTTGAAGGGCTCTCTGAGGCAGATTTGCTTCCTTTCAAGTCACTACTTCCCTTTAGTTTCTGTGCTCTCTCTTTCAGGTTTAAGTATTTGGGCTACTATCTCAAGACAGGTCCTCACAGAGTCTCAAATTGGAATTGGCTTGTTTCAAAGATTTCAAATAAAATTGGAAATTGGTCTCACAGGTGGTTATCTTTAGGGGGAATATATATCCTGATCAAAGCAATCCTAGAAAGCTAGGCAGTTTATTGGATGACTTTGGAATTACTTCCGAAGATTGTCCTATCAAAGATTAGAAGATTGCTTTTCAATTTCCTCTGGAACGGACAGTCAAAGACTCAACACTTTCATCTTTGCAGCTGGGAAGCTCTCTCTAGACCAAAAAAAATAAAAGGATGGGGTTTTAGAAACCTGTTCCACTTTAATACAACCCTAATCACAAACTCGTTGTGGAGAATTCTCACTCAGGACAGTCTCCGGCATCGGATTGTTATGGATAAATACCTTCAAAACCTCTCTCTTTCGTGTTGGCTAAGAAGGAAAATTTTCAACTCTAAGTCGGTCTCTACATTCTGGGCTAGCCATCTTCGCACAATTCCCATCATCCTGCACTCGATCGGATGGCGTCCGAAAGCAGGCAACCGTATCCTCGTTGGCAGAGACCAGCTTTTAAACTTAGGTGATCGGGCATTCCTTCATCCTAACACTATTACTCTTTTAAATCAGAACTCTGTTGTCTTTCTGGACCAAGCAAAAACAGGCAGAAACCCGTTCACTTTGACGGACACTTGGAAATCCAGCGCTGAGCTTGGCTTGGTAGGCTTCCATGAAAATGAGTGGACCAATTTTATCTCCTCTTTAAACTTAGCAGGGGTAACTCTCAATGAACAGTCTAAAGACACTCTTATCTGGTCGGGAGGAGACTCACCTGGAGTCATTTCGGCAAAAAACGTCTACACTGCAATTGTTTCCACTCTGGCGTTTCAAGTTTCTCATGGTTGGCATATACAAATCTGGAAATGGAAGCTTCCCTTAAAGGTTATATTATTTTTTCTTCTGGCTATGCAGAATAGGATACTTACATGGGATAACCTCCAGGCAAAAGGTTGGTTTAGTCCGGGTCTTTGCCCCCTCTGCAAATTAGCTCTTGAAAATGTCTCCCATCTTTTCATTGATTGCTCCTTCACATTGTCGGTTTGGATGAATTTACAATCTTTTTCAAAGTTGATTTTGAACTGGAGAGGTTGATCCCTAATTGACTGTATGGACGATTGGACAACGAACAAACTTTTGCCCAATAGAATTATGGTTTTACTATGTTGGCACATCTGGAAAATTCGAAATAACTCTCTCTTCGAAGGCAAAATCCCCTCGGCCTGCACAATTGCTCATAAAGTTTTAGCAGATTTATCCAGTTTCCCTTCAACCATTAAACCGTCGGTTTTAAGACAAAAACCTTTCTGGAAACTTTTTGGTTTTTCATTAGCCCATTTTGATGGCATATCGATAGAGGGTGGCTCTTTGTGTGGTGCTGGGGGAACTATCAAGCTTAACACTTCGCAGGTATTCTTTTGGTATTTCAACAGGGGAGCTGGATCGAACACAAAAGATGAATTAATAGGAGCGTGGGCTTCCCTTATTATGGCAAGACTTCTGAATATTGAATATATTCAAGTCTTGGGCAACTCCAAAGTAATCATTGACTGGATCAACCTTAAAGGGAATTTGAATGCTATAAATACCGAAGGTTGGAAACAAAGGATTAGAGACCTCCTTGGCACCTTCAAAGGCATTAGTTTTCAACACATTTACAAAGAATCAAATGATCAAGCAACTCATCTCTCAAAGCTTGCCCTATTGAAGACAAAAGGGAGACTTACTTACTTTTCTTGGGATGGCTCCTCTGCTGGACACCCCCAGCATGTAATCTTCTCCTAATCCTTTCCTTTCTCTCTTGACTCCCCTTTTCTTCCAGTTTCAGATTCTCTCTGGAGTTTTCTTGTAGCGTCTTAGTTTCTCAGGATCTCTACTAGATTGCAGACTGTTTCTTGGTTTATGCCCAGGGCTCCTAGGAATCAGTTTTGTTTCAGATCTTTGTTAATTGTTTTGTCCTTTCTGGTGGCCACTTTCATTGATTAATCCCTGAACAGTTTCATGGAAGATGTAATTAAAATTATATTTAATATAATTTGAGTGAATTTCCTGTTGGAAAAAAAATGGGAGGCCATCGCCATATGTCATATGATCCATCGTGTTAGAAATCCATGACATACTACCATCCTTGATCATTTACCAACCATTTTTAATGCAAAGTATGTAAGATTAGATCCAACCATAATGCCCATTAAATCACAGGCCTGAACTAAGAGTGATGTAATGCACAGGTGTCGGGCAACGACCTTAGGGTTTACAAAGCAAATAAATAAAACTTCAAACTTTGGCATCCACCCACAATAATGTTTCCGCTAACCATACATTAAAACCATTACATCCATTAATCAAAATGTTGACGGGTTTGTCAATATCATTATCCATGAAGTTTATGATGCCTAGAATGAACCTTATATTATTTGTAAACAATATAATGTTATATTATTCGACCATGCCTAGGGTTCACAAGGTCCATCATCATATGTTTTATAAAAAGAATTGTGCCCCACACAACACACATTGCAATGTAAGTATTATCATCAAACTCGTATATATTTTTCCATTTGTGCATTGTTTTCATATAGTTTGCATCTTTTTTTTCAAATCATGCAATTCAAAAACCGAGTCATTCTTCATATTATGCAAGTGACACATATTTTTTATTTTATTAGGAAAGGCCCCCCTTTTTCTTTGTTCGAAATAACACAAACAATTATATCAAAGCAATTGAATGGAAACAATTTTATTTGCAAGAGTACAGATGAAGTCAAATGGACAAAAACTACAATTTCATAATACTTTGCGAAATTTGAAAATGATGCCATTTTAGGCATCAACACCCTCCAAAGCATATGTTACGAGGATAAACCTACCCCCTCTAGATATCCATATGTAACACCAATTTCTTACCCTCCCTTCCATTTCCTCATAAGGCCAATTCCAATCCTTAACTCTGTAATCCTTGGATTTTAGATGAAACCCTAGATATGTTATCCCATAGTCAAAAGGAATGAAATTAAAGCAAAGAATTTGTGAAAGTTGTCTTTCTAAATTTCTCTTCAACCCACTAAAAAGAATTGAGAATTTGTGAGCGTTCACTTCCATCCATGTAGCTTTAAAGCATAGATCTATAATTTCTTTAAACCTTTTTGCCTCATCAATTGTTCCTGAACCAAACAACATAACATCATCCAAAAATAGGAGATGAGTCAAGGATAGATCCCTCCCCATCTCAATCCCCTTGATACCCCCTCCTTTTTTGATTCTATAGTCATTATACCCAAAACCTTAGAATCTGACATCCCCACCTAAGTCCTCTT
>ML805652.1:44636-82275 GCA_009831015.1 Picea engelmannii
TTCCTCCAAGAATTTGGCCTCCAAAAATGCCCAATATCCCCCAAAAATGGAGGGAATCAACCAAAAATAGGCATAATTAACAATAAAAAACCAAATACTTAGGCATGAAACCCACTTTATAAAAGTTATTGGGCGCTAGCCCCCTGATTCTCGCGCACGCCCTTGATGCTCGGTCGTATGGGTAAATATAGCCAACAATATGGCCACGCGCCATGCGTTGTCTCCTTTGTTTCCGCTCTAGTCCTTGGTCCTGTGGCACATTCATAGGACCACGGGTCCAATGGTTATAACAACCCCGCGCATGTATTAACAACTCCACTCCCGGTCACGGTCGAGTGGTTACATTGTATGTCGAGGGCTGGGGATAAGCCCCGACTCTTTTCCCCGCGTATTAAACATTACAATAAATTTAAATATATATTGCACCGTATGTTTTACAAGCACCACCGGCCGCCCGGGTGGCTAGCCCATTCTACCAGTCTGTTCGCCCGCCGGGAGGTTGTGGGTTCGATCCCCGGCCATACCATGTAATTTTACACAACAAACCAACGAACCAATCTCGGGGTGCCACGTGGCAGCCCGTGACTGGGCCACGTGGCACCTTGCCAACCAACCAAAAACTGACACGCGTCAACTGCTGATTGGCCCACGTGCCTGCCATGTCAATTATCGTACCGTCTACGTCAACTTGCCACGTCACCCATGTCGTACTACCCTGTCAGCCTACCACGTCACCTGCTGACGTCACCCGTGTTACAGTGGTGAGACGTGTCACCTCGGGATAGGTCCAACTGTACGCCCGTACGCCCAAATATGCCTGACACGTGTCGTCCCCTGGAGCTTCCACATGTCGCCTGTACGGACCTGCCATGTCAGCGTACATACATGCCACGTCAGCGTCCGTACAGACTGTACGGACTGCACAGTGAACAATTTTTTTGCCTGTTTGACTTATCGAACAGAATGCGACATCTTCTCCATACGGAGCCCGTTTGACAAAGTAAATATACCACCAGAATCAGGAAGACGAGATGGACGCAATGGCACAGGTTTCGTTGCATTTTGAGCATTTTTCAAGCCCTATCAGGCTTCTGGATCCGATTTCGGATCACATACAGGAGAACCAAGTCACCCTCAACGTACTGTTGAGGACAGACAGACCTATCATATTGAACCTTGACACGTCATTTATTCATTTCAATAGACGTAGAGGCCTCTCGACACTGCTCATCAAGATGCTCTAGGTGTGTGAGGCATTCTTCAAGATTGGATGTGTCAGGTAGTATCTCAATTGTGAGCTTGAGGGAAGGGATTTCACATTCAATTGGAAGAATCGACTCCACGTCATGTGCTAACTGAAAATGAGAGAAACTGGTGGAAGTATTTACAGAGGTTTGATATGCCCAAAGTGCAAGGTAAAGCATCATATGCAATTCAAATTTACTTTGGCTGACAGTTTTTTGCAATATGGTCTTGAGAGATTTATTCACTGCCTCTACATGTCCATTTTCCTGGGGATAGGAAGGGGAAGAATGACTGTGCTTAAACCCTAGTTTTGATGCTAACTCTTTCATCATTTCATTATGAAAGTGACTGCCATGATCAGTGACAATCTCTCTTGGGATGCCGAACTGGGCTATAATTTGGTTGAATATGAAGAATGTTGTAGTCTTACCATCGAATTTAATGGTAGGCATCGCCTCTTCCCATTTAGTGAAGTAATCCACAGACCCAATGATATGTTGATGCCCCCAGCCGAAGCTAGGTTACAGTCCATAAAATCTACCCCTCACTTGGTAAAGGGACCGACGGTGACAACTGGGTGAAGAGGGGTTGGGTGCGAGCGCATTTTCCAAGAGAACACCTAGAAAGGGTGACATTTCTTGACCGCTTCAACACAATCTTTAAAAATTGACGACCAAAAATAATTGTCTTGCAATATTTTTTGGGACGTTGCAAGCTATGATAAATGACCACCACAAGCCCGACTGTGACAATCATTGAGAACAAACTTGACTTCCTCGTGAGTCAAGCAATGACATAAAATGTTATCTACTCCTCAATGATACAAAGTGTCACCGATGATAAGGTAATTTTTAGCTTTTTGATGTATACGTCATCGATCGCCTGTCGACAAATGTTGGGATAGCTTCAAGGTTTGAAGATAAATTAGAATGTCTCCATACCAGGGGTTTGAAGATGAGATAAGGAAGATATGTTCATCTGTGAATGAATCATCATGAAAAATGTCCTCATTTAGTCGAGGGAAGTTCGATATCAACTCGGCAAACACTAGTGATTTCTTATACTTTGCCGACGCGAAATCGAGATGAAATTCTTGCAAAATAATAATCCACTTATTGTATTTCCCCCTTATGATACTCCTGGTGGGGACGTATTGAAATGGATTGATATCTGCAACTATGGTAGTTTTTCAAAGTAATATATAATGTCGTAATCTTTGAACCACATGTACGACAACCAAGTCTAGTTTCTCTATGTGAGAGTATTTAAGTTCAGGATCTACTAGGTTTCGACTGAGATAGTAGACAATGTGCTCATGGAGCTTATCATCCTCCTGAACCAGGTTTCGACTGAGATAGTAGACAATGTGCTCATGGAGCTCATCGTCCTCCTGAACTAGAACAATACCAACCGTCCCTTCGGACGCAGTGATATAAAGCAAATAGTCTCTATTGTAGTCTGGAGGATTCAGTAGAGGTGTCGATACCAAATCTTTCTTAAAAACATCAAAATATTCTTGGGCTTGCTCATCCCATATAAACAGAGTATCCTTCTTCAAAAGACACACGAAACCCTTAGTTAAATTGGAATAGTTCACTATGAATCGACACAGGAAATTAGCCTTCCTCTGTAAACCTTGAAGTTGTCAAATGTTGCGCAGGGGAGGCAATCGAAGTATTGCCTCAACCTTCATAGGATCTACAATGATCCCATGCTCAGATACTAAGAATCCTAAAATACAACCAGACCTAACGCAGAAGATGCACTTGTGAGGGTTCAACCGAATGCGATAGTAACAACATCTCTCAAATACTAATCGAAGGTGAGTGGAGTGATCTACTCTCTTGCAAGAGTGAGCAGCAAGATCATCTAGGTAAGCTTCGAAAATATGCTTGAGATCGTGAAAAGCAAAGGTCATGGCGCGTTGGAAGGTTGCTCAACCGTTTTTAAGGCCGAAAGGCATTTTTCGTTATGCAAAAGTACCCCAGGGACAAATAAGCATCGTCTTATGTTTATCCTCGGGTTTGATTTGAATTTGATTATACCTTGAAAATCTATCCATAAAAGAAAATATGTTTCTTCCTACGCACTTAGCAAGAATTTGGTCAATAAAAGGAGTTGGGAAGTTGTCTTTAGGAAAAGCCTTGTTCAGGTCTCAAAAATCCATACATGTGTGGATGCTTCCTTGTTTTTTATTCACAAGAATGGGGTTGGACACCCATTCAGTCAAGGGAACCAGGTAGATGAAACCAACATTAAGTAGCTTCTCTACCTCTGCCTTAATAGCAGGGGCCTTCCTAGGATTAACAACTCTAAGATGTTGTCAAATAGGTCTAGCATCCAGATAGGTCTTAATCTCATGTTCGACAATGTTGGGGTTGATCCCTGGCATCTCTTCATATGACCAAGCAAATACATCACGAAATTATTTGAAGAGATTAGTGTAGATCTGAATTTCTTTAGGCAAACAATCTGCATCGATATATACGTTCTTAATTTTTCCATGAATTCGAGAGATGTCGATCGTGACGGTACGAGAAATATCTACCATGTTTTCTTAGGAATAAATACCATGCGTATCTAATGGAACCACAGTGTGACTGACCATCTCACTCAAGGTAGATCTAAAGTCATCTTGTTCGATCCTAATAAGTTTTGGGAGGAAATAGGAGTGATGATGCATATCGTCCCAAGGCCTATCAGGACCATACATGGCCTCTAAGATGGATTCATCCAAGGGTAAATTATCCTCGAGGCAATCATGCGAACAAGAAGATTTGACGACCTATATGGGCTCTGGAACAAGATCCTCCTCGTCTGTCTACAAGGAGAAAGGATCTGGGTCAACAATAGCGTCAAGAATAGAATGATACACAATTTTTGTTGTTGATAATGGCATTGACATCCTAATGTGCGGCTGACCTTCGTATGACATAGTCGGGGAAGGTAGGGTCCAAGGGTCATTGAAATACAAACTACGGAAAGGAACAGACCTCATCGACGACAAATAATCACTGGAAATGGCATGAATGTGATTAATTGGTTCCATGAAATTAAAGCTACCCATGAGAGAGGAATACATTCCAACACCAACATCCTCAGTTGTTTGTTGAGAATTGTCGATCACAAGGACCGAAGGTCCAACTAATGCATTAGGACTAGTGTGCGCAAAGGACAATTGATCAATCGTCGCTATTTTCCCTTCGTGAGGAAAACATAAAATGTGGAAAATGGACGGCACAACTATTGTCATGGCATAAGTCGAATTATGCCCTAGTAGTAAATTATAATCGAGGGGCACATCAACCACCTCGAAATCAACCTCCATTATCTTTCCACCTAACTGGACCAGAAAAGCGGTAAGAATTATGTGGGGTTAGAACAAATTCCCATCAAAATCGGTCAACATAGTCATAGATTGGGATAGAGTCAGAGAGCCAATGGCTTTCCAACATGTTAGGGACATCATGCATGTCACAACACCTTCATCAATTACAATGTGTTTGATGGTAATTTTCCGTGTACTCGACATGGATTTGAAAGGCCACATGGTAAGGTAAGCGAGGCCTAACATATGTGACGTCAAACTTTATAAAATTTGAGCCACATGGGTCTAGAGCTCCTAAAACAGATAATAAGGCGTTCCTCTGTGAAGGACACATCTGGAGCACCTCTAAAGCCTACATCGCATAATTGGTTTGAGCCAGATCTTCGATAATCTAATAGTTATGGGCAGCTCTGGAATTAGGATTGTGGGCAGAGCACTTTAGTACTCCTTTCAGAATACAAGGCAGGGGTTGCAGCTTTTCAATCTACAAGGGTGTTTCCGGAGAAGGAGACTCTAGACCTACAATAGTCTGTGAAGAATCGTAATCACGAGATCGAGTGGCTACATCAATCTGAGACTTGACCATATTAACACATAGATGGCCACCTTTATGTGTTGAGGGGTTTTGACTCATGCTCGATGCATTTCCGGTGTTGGAGGTCTCTGAAGCCATGTGATGATTATGCAGAAACAAATTTGTCAGCACAATGGATAACTGTGATAAGAGCCTTAAGGCTTCCTCGATTTTGGGGCATAGGTGGGTAAGGTGATCATCTTTACAAATTTTACAAGGAAACTTCACCTTTCGTTTTTCGTTCTTTCCCTTGTTAGATTTTCCTTATTTACAGAGCATTAGTGTTACTAGTGTTCTTTTACTTCATTACCATTAACATATATATCATGTACTGAGCAGTAGCAACATAAACAAGAGATAGTAAAGAACACGAGAGATTTATCCTGGGAAAACCCCAAATGGGGGAAAAACCCATAACCTTTCTTAGATAGATTTCATTCACAAAGCAAGTCCAATCAGATAAACCCTAGCACAAGTGCTAGCTTAACCAGAAATACCACCCCAGTTGTAGTAGCAACACCATACAAAGGTAGCACACCTCCTCAAGGAGTAGCACACAAGAGAGAGATACCAAAAGATTGAGCAATACTAAATTGTGCAACTACAGTTACTGCATCACCTCCTCCAAACTTGCACCTTACTTCTATGTAGTTGGGAGAGTGTGAATGAGTGAACAAATGGGCTAAGGCGCCTCCTTATTTATAGTCTTCCTCACTACTATACTGGGCCGACTTCTTCTCTGAACATGTGTATTTTCATTATTGCTTTATTCTTCTGGGCCGACTTCTCTTCTAGGGTATTTCAACATCTATCCAATGGATCTCTTGCTTCCGGAATCTTCTCCGCATCTTGGAAAGGTAATCTAGGAGGGAAATATCCTCCTGCAGCTACCAAAACATCAACACTACCTTTTAGCTAGGGAGGCATTTTTCACGATGTCTTCATCTGGTAGTCCACTGACTACTCTGCAATCTTCTAGCAGGCACACGGATGCTACAATGCCTTTGGTAGCTTGAATCATTAGGCACAGTCTTTGCGATCAAGTTGTAGTACACACAACTACATCAATCGATCTGGTAATCTCTATGACAATCAACTAGTAGCACACAACTACTATAATGTCATCCAATAGATCACAACTACTACTAAGTAGTACACAACTATTGTCCAGTTACACAAAGTCACTGCTAGTGGAACACATCCACTGTAGTAGCACACATCTACTGTCTGGAGTCACACAACCTCCACCAGTGGGACACATCCGTTGAAGTAACACACAACTAGTGTCTGAAATCACATAGCCTTCGCTAGTGGAACACATCCACCGTAGTAGCACACAACTATTGTCCACAGACACACAGTCTTTGCTAGTGGTACACAACCACCAAAGTAGCACACAACTACTGTCTGGAGTCGCACAGTCTCCACCAGTGGAACACATCCACCAAAGTAGCACATAGCTACTGTCCGGAGTCACAAAGCCTCCACTAGTGGAACACATCCACCGTAGTAGCACACAAATATTGTCCAGAGACACATAGTCTCCGTGAGTGGTGCAAAACCACAAAAGTAGCACAAAGCTACTGTCCGGAGTCACACAGTCTCCTCCATAGTCTTACGACTACATGTGTGATGTTTCTTCTCTCAACAATTCAGACAATGCATTACCCCCTTGGTCACCTCACGTGAATGATCTAGGGAACCATTGGCGAGAGGGGTTAGTCTGCATGAGAAGTAATAACACACCTCCCTCTCAATGAGTGTGGACATTCGACAACACTCCAAGCTTGTCCCTAAAGTACTCATACTTTACTCTTGATAAGGGCTTGGTGAAAATGTTCATTATCTGCTCATCTGTGGATATGTCTTGGAGCTCCACAGCTCTTCTCTGCACCATGTCCTGAATGTAATGATATTTTATCTCTATATGATTAGACTTGTCATGGAATGGTAAGCTTCACGGAACTTTTACTGTCACAATGTATCAAATTTGGCTCCAATTCTAGATCAAATATCCTAGCTAGCAACTTTCGGAGTCACACTGCTTCACGGCTTGCCACATGTGCTGCAATATACTCTGCTTCTGATGTACTGAGTGCCACTAATGTCTGCTTCCTTCTCAACCATTAGATCATGCTTGATCCCAGACTAAAACAACATCCAAAAGTACTCTTTCGATCTAATACACTCCCTGCCCAGTTAGAATCTGAATATCCCTGCAGCTTCACATCTCCACTTGAGACATATCTTAATCCATATCCAACTATACCATGAAGGTACATCAACATATGCTTTGCTTCCATCCAATGTACCTGTCTAGGTTTAAACATGTGTTAATTCAATATATTCACATCAAAGCATATGTCCGTCCTGGTGTTAACCAGGTACATCTCGGATCCAATCAACTATCTGTACACAGTGGAATCCACAAAATCTGAAGATTTGTCACTCAAGAGATTCAGATTTATCGTCATGGGTGTGGTCATGGACTTGTAGTCCATCATCCTGAACCTATGTATAATCTCAATAGTATATTTTCCTTCATTAAGGAAAATCTCACCTAATCTCTGCCACACTTCCAATCCCAAGAAGTAATGCATCAGACCTAGATCCTTCATCTCGAACTATGAAGCGATCTCCCTCTTGCACCCAACAATGAGATTCTCATCTCCTATTAGAAACAAGTCATCCAAATCTAGGATCAATGGGAAACCATAAAAAAAATGTTTGATTTGGCATATCACACCCTAGGTGCCTGCTTAGGCTTGTACAAATCCTTCTTTAGTTTGCAGACATGAGACTCCTCATGTATCTTGTGGTTTCTCTATGTACACTTCTTCTAGCTACCAGAGCAAGTGTCTCGTCATAATATTCTCCCTCTTGTTGGGAGAATCCTCGGGCTACAAATCAAGCTTTGTACATCTCTATGCTACCATCTGCAACATGCTTGATCTTGTAGATCAATTTGGAAGTCACTACTGACTTCCCTTCTGGTCATGGAACCACCTATCACACATCATTCTTCATGATGGATTGATACTCCTCCATCATGTCATCCTTCCATTCCTGCTTCTTAGTAACTTCTTCAATAGTGGAAGGCTCTGAATCAATGATGTTGCTCATCAGCGCGACATAGCTGGAAAACATGTGTGGTTTCTAGAACCGAGGCAAAATATATGTCCTAGTCCTTCTGACTGGCTGCCTCCTCTGTCACTACAACAAGGTCTATCAATACAGGGGAATCCTCCCAGAAGATCTCACATCTCCTAGAAGCCTCTGAAGCTTTGATCTAGCGTCCTCAACTCATGACACTTGTCTGTTAGTCCTAGAAGACGTCTCTCTCTCCTATTTGAATCTAAGAAGGAATACTTCCCGAATGAAAGTCTCTAAGCCACTGACTCTCTCTAAGATTAGGGTCACTCTGAATCTGCATGCTCCCTCTGAAGCTTGACTCCCTCTGAGTCTATATGATCTCCGGAGCCACCTGTTTTTGTTGCATTTGTTGACTTTTTCTGAAGTCTAATCTCCTATGGATTGTACTGGGAGGTTGCTCCTCCCTATTGGATCCTAAGTGTTGACTCCCTCTGAAATCTAGCTCCTTTGAAGCTAGTACTTGGTGGGGTCTCTTGCCTCACCTCTAGTGGAGTCATCTGTTACTTTTCATAGTATGGCTTATCAATGCCATGCATCTGTATCTCCTTTGCATTATGCAAGGTATCACGAGAACATGTTGGTTTTACTGCATTGTTTCTAGGTAGGGCCCTTCTGGCACTACCAACTCTTCCTGATGATCTGAAGAGTGGTGAAATTAGCTTGTATGGTCGTCTTTGGAGCCTTCTGATCCTCACAATCAATCTCCATAAGAGATACTCTTATTTGTCTTCTTCTTCACATGGGTGTGTACATTCATGTACAATGTTCTATGTCTAGGCTAGAGACTATCTAAATAGTTGCCTCTTGCAACTGTCATCATAGCTTTTTCTCAGAGCTATCACCTATTGTTATTGGATTAATTGGTAAATGAAGACATAAACTGATCTCCCTAGATTCACCTAGATCTAGAACAAAATAGGACAGGAGATGACGCTTTCCCTAAGCTCTAATCATTGAATTTACTACCAAACAAGAGATGAGTGACATACAGTTTAAATATCGCTTACTTATATCTTTGTTGTCCTTGCTCTACCCTGGTGCTCCTGTGATATTAGACCTGGAAAGGAACACAAACCAACCAAAGTGAAAGCAACAATTGTATACTCAATGAAAACTTATGCATGTGATCAAGGAATCATACAATAAAACGAGAATGGTTTTATGGGAAAGAAACATGTCGCTGCATTATTTTAAGTAAAAGTGGAAGATACAACCAAACAACCTTGATGTTGCAAGGTCCCCTTTCAATGGCCCTTTTCTCCAACACACACACTTACTCCAAACTTGCATGAAGAAGATCCACAATAAATTGATGAACTTAAATGAAGCCCTCAAGCATCAACTGAAATAGAATCCGTCATACAATTCTTAGCCTGTTCAACCTTTATTAACCTTAGCCTTTTCCATGAGAAAACCCTCTTTATATAGGGGAAAGAGAGATGGTTGAAGAGAATAGGATGATGCCACTAAATCAGAGAAGCGAGTAGGATCCCAACCATACGGATGCCACCTCACCTTCTAGAAGATCCCCTTCTAGAACTTTCGTGAAGGTCAACCTTTTCTTAGTTTTCTAGCATCGTCGCACCCTGGCTATAAGATTGTCTGTGGCGACGTCGCAAACCAGTTTTAGGGCAGAGAGCGATGATCAGCCATCGTCGCACCCTGCATATAGTGTAGCCTGTAGTGATCTTCTTTAATAGGGTTTTTGAGAGGAGAAAACCAGTCACGTTTCCCATGAAGGAAGGCTCTTTTGGGAACATGAACACATGCTGTAAAAGGATCACTGGGGTGACCAAAATAATGTGTAACACATATGGCTACAGGTTTCCCATCTAATTCAGGACGATTCCTAATCACCACTGATACAAAGAAGCAATCGCCTCGAAGAATCACACCCACAATGTTCTGAAAACTTCAAATCCTAGACAATTGCTCCACAAAGGAAGTCATAAGAAATGAATGGCACCTAGAAATGAATCCCAAACAATCACTCTATAGAGGAGGCCAGGGGGGATAAGTGGGACATGGAAAAATCACACCCATAATGTAATCACACAATCAATTTGCAACAAAGGTTAGAGGAAATGAATGGCACCTTAGTTTTCATTTGGATTTTTCATACAACTTGTGTGTGTGTGTGTGATGGTGGAACCATCTCATGCCAAGAGCCAGCTAGGAGACTATTAGTTGGGAATTATAAAAAGAGAGATGCCCATTTTAAGAGAATCTCTCTAAAATATTCCTCAACACTGAACAAATCATAAGATAAAATAACCTAAAAAAAAATCTTGCCCAATTTATGTGCAGATGTGATAGCCCGAAAAATAGAGGGTAAATATTTTGTAAGATGTAGACACATAAATAATTTTCTTTTTTGGATATGGAAACCACACAAAGAGTTCCAAAAATAGAGAGAAACACACACACACACACACACACACACACACACACACACACACACATATATGTTACTTCACACATCATATAGATTTGATAAACCATTATTCATAAGAATTTGCAGAACAAAGATGAAAATTTATTTGTTGAATGATGTAGACCAAGCAACTAATTGAACAAGTGACTTCCACCCAAACGTAGGTAGTTCGTTGTGGACACCAGCTCCTAGCTGGGTTATGATACTACAAGGGTGAAGAGGCAATGCATAAAACTCAATGTAGTATCTCTATCTTGGCAAGAAGATTATTAACCAAGTATCTCAGTACTGAGTTTTTGAAGACAGAGTAGCACTTTGGCACCCACGATACTTGCCCCACACAACACAAAGAGGTCTTCCTTCACTACTCAACAATCCCTTATAAGTATCCTTCCTCTAGTGCGATTTGGTGTGTGCTTGGAAAGGTCTAGGCTGATGTCCTTCAACTCTAGCAGAAATAATCTTGGTTCTTGGTTTTGCCAGAGCTCTCATGGCTTCATTTCATGGTCGTTCGCTCATATTCCATGGCATGCTTCTTTTTTTAGCAAGAACTCTCATTTTTCCTTCTACCAAAAATCAACTTCCCTTTCCCATTTGAATTTCCCTTCTTGTTACATGAGTGAAAAATAGCAAGAGATTCCTAATTCAACTCTTCTTAGTTCCAAGAATGTAGGGGAGACAACTTGCTAATTTTTAGGAAATGATGGTTTAGATCGAGGAATTTGTTTCCTTGACTCCTTTGAACCTCTTTTAACTTTGAAAAATCATATTTTGAAATTAGTGAAGGTTCAAGGTAACGCAAGGTAGATTTTTTTATGCATAAAACCCCCTTAGACCCCTTCACCTTTCCCCTCTTATGGTAGCACAACCCCTTTAGGCACTCTTGCTCCGTTGACCTTGGTCATTTTTTATTAACTACAAAAATAAAATTCTTACAATATTCAAGAGGGTCAAACCAAGATGTTACATCCCCTCCCCCTTGGAATACCACCATCATTGGTGTTATGTTACTACAACAATGTTTATGTCATCATTCTTAAGTTGTACCTGCAATGTCATTCTTTTCATTGTCTTGGTACATCTCCAATCTTTTAGTATTTCAACATATCCCTACAACATCCATGAAAGTAAACATATATATCATAGCCATTTCTATGCATCAAACCTTTCACTGATATGAATCCAATCTATGAGTTTCAATTCACAACTAAATTGTAAACAACTCAAGATAAAGTATGCAATCTAGTACAAGACTTATCTATATGAATATGTATCTGCTCCATATTCCTGCCATAGATAGAACTCAACTCCCCATTTCAACATATCCCTACAACAACCATGAAAGTAAACATATATATCATAGCCATTTCTATGCATTAAACCTTTCATCGATATGAATAAAATCTATGAATTCAATTCACAACTGAAATGTAAATAACTCAAGATAAAATATGCATTCTGGTACAATACTTGTCTATACGAATATGTATCTGCTCCATATGCCTGCCACAGATATAGCTCAACTCATTATTTTCTCATACACACCTAATGCACTCATGATCCCGGCTAGCATGTATCATGAATCTCTCATAATAGATTCATTCAAGTCTCCTCTTCCTTGTAGTCACTCACTCTCTAGGCTCAAGCATACCCTTTTCTACTACACAGTCCCTTGAGCGATCCATCATTTTCCAAGGCTTCCTTGCTTGGGAAGGTATGGATACTTATAGAGTCTTATAGCCAAGGCGCCCCTCTAGATTGTTCTTAACATGGCATAACACATCTCAATGACGATCAAGGCATATCATAGGGTTCCAATGTCACTACAGTGGCACTCTCTTCATGCTTTTCAGCTTCAACAACCATCATTTGTCCATCCTTGACAGATCCATCATCTCACAAGAATCAAATTTCACAAGTACGATATTTTTCTCATAATGTTTGGCTCTTGCATGTGGTAGCACACAATCTTCATTGTGGACTTACACCCATCGCCATAACCAAGACTATCCTACTTGCAATCTGAACTTTCAATCAACCAAACAACTGTAAGTATCCAAGCATGTAGTCCTTTCATTGCAATATTTACAACAACCCATAAGTCATCTCAAGCATAACATACAAATTTCATGAATGCACCATAAATATTCTAACCATCTTTGCATACTAGAGGTTTCTTCCTCTGCCATACTACATCGGTATCAATGACACACATGCATTCAACCAAGAATACTTTATTTAAAAATATAAAATATGTCTGAAGGAATCCTTACCCAATTCCTTTTGATCACATGCTCTTATTAGTTTTCATACATGCACAGTTGATATCATCATCTCTTGATGTTACTTGGTCAGTTGATGCCTTATGGATTCTCACATGATCTCTTCATCAACCATCTCGACAACCATTGTCTTTGTCCTTTGCACAAGCTTGTCTACCATAAGAAATTGTATCATCAACATCTTCAACCCTTCCATTGAAAGTTGATAACACGTGAATGATCATTATTTAGGACCCAATTCTCTCGAACCCGAGTATCATGGTGGTGAGAAAGAGATACCCATTTCACTAAATACTCAAGTTGTACGTCTTTTAGCTCAGTTCCAACTTGGACCTGCCTTCAACCTATCATATTTTCAATTTTCTTTGGAAGGTAAAGATTACCACCCTTGTTGGACCTTTTGAAGTTCACAGATGATTATTCCTTGCAAAAGGGAAAATCCCATGTCCATCGGGGATCATCAAAAAAGGAGGTTGTAGTAAAAATGTGTGAAAAGAATGAAAGCAATCCTTTCCATCACATAGAAGTAAAATATTGTCTCACTCTCAGAACTGGCATACAAAAGAAAGTTGAGTAAGAGTGATGTGGCTTAATTCATCCTCCATAGGATTTGTACTAGGATTTGCACCAGAAAATTTACCACCATCATGCTCCTGTCATGTCATGTTTATACCTTCAATTGTAGAAGAAATTTCAGTAGTTTTTCTCTTGGTTGTTTGGAGAGTCATCAAATCAGCCATCACTTAAATCTTTCAGTGTTCTTCCTTTCTTGTTTTAGACTTATTTTCATATATTTGAATACGTGTCTTTTCACCTTTTCCTATAGCCTTTTTATTACCAATATTTGAGACTCCCTTTATTTCTGCTCAATTATTCCTAACGTTTCTCGCAAATCTCGTTCCTCATAAAATTTATAGAATGATTGACATTTTCTAGTCGGTTGTTGGCATCAATATATATTATTTATTTCTCAGATACCAATCCTACATGCCTAGAAGTCCACGAGAAAGTTCCAACAATGATATTTATTATCACAATCAATCGTTGCATCAAATATGATCAACATAGTATCTCTCACATTGAAAACTATTAAGTTACTCATCTCTTCAACTTGAGAAGAAAAGGAATATTGGACATCCTCTAGGATTGTCACCAACTCTCAACCGTGCATCCTCAAATGCTAGATTCAACTTCTGGTTTCCACTGGGTGTGCTTGCCCACACACTATACTTTATGCTTTTGTGGATATCATCTTCAGTATAGGATTTTGTAACAAAGAACTTTGCATCATCATACTTGGAAATAAAATCCAAATGATTGGAACTGTCACAATCACCAAGGACTCTAAGAACTTCATTAACTATGTCTGAAAAACACACTTTATCCCTTAGCTTGCCCACTCAATATCGCTCACTGACTTGTTGGACTTATTGTTGGATGTTGCATTGCATCATTTAAGCCACCATGGAATGTTTGCGCTTTGTCAAAGTAGTTTTTATTTCCAACGGAATGCTTATTGTCTACCATCAAACTTGAGTTGTTGCCTCTTATTTATACTTGATAGGAAGTTAGACCATAATTTGTTCTCAATTGTGTAGTAGGTGAAGGAATACCCCTCGGAGGTTGTAAATTAGTTGTGATAAGGGGCAGATAAATTTCTTGATGCGGAGGTGGCAATCCAATAGTTGGGAAGTTTTGACCAATTTTGAATGGATCCTAGATGAAACACCATTGCTTTGAGGGTCCCCTACATTTCTTGGGTCCATCCATTATGCCATAACTAGTATCGTACTATCATAATGAATGGTAACATTCACGGGAACATGATTGTTTAAAGCACTAGGCATAAATCCTTTGACACAAGAACCATTCGGGGGCATTAAATAAGAATTAAATCCAGGTCCATTGGTGAATAAATTGTTGTTTCAAAACTGAATCTTATTGAAATAGGATCCATGTATTCCCAAATATTCTAAACCTGGCATAATAGCTTCCGTTGGAAGAACATCTTAAGGAAATGGCCAATATTGGCTCTCTAGATAAGGTACTTGTTGTTAAATAGAGCCCGAATGTTGAAATTGATGACCATAAAAAAAATATCATCCATGTTCAATACTAGAATTGATGTCCATCAAGGGTTGTAAAAGGTCTGGGGAGGATAACCACCACCAATTGATGGATAAAACAAAAGAGAAACCTCATGTTGCATCTCGGTTATTTTAGAGTCAGGCTCAACAGATCTAGCTTTTCTCCCTAGGGTATCCCCAAGCAAAGGATTGGAAACACCTTTCACGTGATCAAATTTCCATTCATAGGATTCCAATACTCTATGTGCAAAATGCACACCTTCAAGAGCATATTTTGAACTTTGTGTACATAATTTTGCAGCCAAGATGTCAGACATCTCCAGACATACCAGATTGGGCACTTCTCCTTTACATAGTGAAATAATATCATCAGCTTTACAAAGGTTTGAATCTTCAATCATAAGGGGTCCAAATTCTTGTCTCGAAGGGTTTATTTCTCTTAAAATATATATATATAATAGTAGGTTGCAACAATTCCAAATTTAAGGTGATAGTTAATACTCCAGAAGAAGGCAGTGGGTAACACTCATCATGGGTGCCACTATTGGAATTGTTTGTTAGAGTACATCCTTGTACACATAGTTGAACTTCTACCAACTTCCATTACTATAGGAAGGATTTAGAACAATTGTAACTCCTCACTTGCATCAAGTCATGACAAAGTGCTGCAACATTTACCATTACAAAACATACACACTAAATAGTAAAATAGACCCACACCTAGGGCTACTTCGAGATGTTTCTTTTGAGGGTAGATGTTAACTCCCCACTGCATACCCATTACAAATCAAATATTCCTACACCCATACATTTATCCATTTCCATCACAAAATGCTAAAGCAAATCCTCGGCATAAACCCACATTATCTTCGATGTTTGTTTCCCCAAAATGGTGAGTACCCTTGAGTTACTAATGCCAGAGAGAGTAGTAAGAGCACGACATAGGAGCTTAAGCCATTGATAGTAGAATTCATGTAAATTGTATTTCCCTGTTGATGCAACTTTGACATCATTCTATCCATATTTTGATCCCATACAACCCTGAGTGTTCTAATCAAGATCTGATACCAATTGTAACAACTATGTTACATTTCTCCTCTTCTTCACGCTAAGGTCATTCCATCTACTTCACATGGAATTTCCTGTAGTTTTTATCAACAAGATTCATTTGCCAATTTGCGATAACTAAATTATGAAGATAGTAGCTAACATTGTTACAAAACTAAGGCAAATCTACCTAGACTTGTGAGTCTAACACAATTCAAGTCCCAAAACAGGTCAAGTTAGCTCATGACTTAGTAGACTCATTTATTGAGATAGTCGATGAGTCTAACTCATTTGAGTTTACAACAGGTCATTGAGTTTGTGTGTGTTTATGCAGATTTGCCCAAGTCGAGATAGTCAACTTGCCACTAATGGCTATAAAATCCAAAAAGGGCTTAGAAAACATCATTTTGCATGCAATATTTACACAAATTTGTGAAGGACCCCCTACAAAAACTTTTCAACACAATGAGACCATATTTCACATGCAGCTAGGGAACGTCGAAATGATAATTCTCTACAGATATTCACCATTTTCTTGATATGTTCAACTAAAATCAAATCAAGAGAAGTTGAAGCATGCATAGAAAAGTTAATCTCAACTTTTTTTCACCAATAATTTTATCTTTGACTAAACGTTTCGACACAATACTTAGAGAAAGGGAAACATATTTCCAAAGCTAGAGAACAAATCTTCCAAATATTATTCAATTTGATTTACTTGCAAAATGTCGACAGAAAGGGATTTTGCATGGAATTACTGCACAATAATCGAAAGGGGCAAAGTGAACAACAAATTTTGTAGCAAAGAAATAAATGGGGGAATCAATTATCCAAAATATCAGCTTTGCCCCAATCCCCTGACATGAAGTAGTAACCTGTCCACAAGTGACAATCATTGTCCAACATTAAGCTAGTATAGCCATAGAATTGATCAACAACCTCTTCATATGATCCAAAATCATAAGGAAGAATAACAAGATGTGGGCACAAATCATTCACATCCCTAACAAACATTCCTACCATGATGCCATAACCTGAGAAAGATATTTTGCAAAAGAGATTTCAATTGTTCCTTCGGGATTATTAGAGTGGAATATGACTATAGGTTTCCCATATAATTCCGGACAATTCCTTATCACAACTAATATAAAGAAGCAATCACTACAAAGAATCACACCCGCAACATTATGTAAACTTCAAATCCCACACAATCGCTCCACAAAAGAAGTCATAGGAAATGAATGGCACCCGTAAACAAATCTTAAACAATCGCTCTACAACAAAGTGTAGAGGGGATGAATGTGACCTAGAAAAATCACATCCATAATGTAATCACACAATCTATTTACAAAAGAGGTTAGAGGAAATGAATGGCACCTTAGATTTTGTTTGGATTTTTCATACAATCTGTGCACGTGTGATGGTGGAACCATCTCATCCCAATAGCTAGATAGGATACCGTTAGTTGGGAATTATAAAAATAAAGATGCCCATTCTAAGAGAATCTCTCTAAAATCTTCCTCAACATTGAACAAAGCATAAGATAAAAGAACATAATTTATGTTCCCACGCAGTTTACATGTAGATGTGATAGCCCAAAAAACAGAGGATAAAGATTTTGTAAGATGCAGACACGAAAATAATTTTCTTTCCTCAATATGAAAACCGCACACAAAAAACTTCCAGAAATGGAGAGAAACATCTATATGTTACTTCACACATCATAAAGATTTTATAAACCAATATTCATAAGAAATTGTAGAACATAGATGAAAATTTATCTATTGAATGATGTAGAACAAACAACCAGTTGAACGAGCAATTTCCACCAACCCGTAGGTAGTTATCTCTGGAACCACCGGTTAATCGGGCTATGATACCACCAAGGTGAAGAGGCAGTGTAGAAAAATTAGGGTAGTCTCTCTATCTCAAGCAAGAATATTATTAACCAAGTATCTTATTGTTGAGTTTTTGAAGACATAACATCTCTTTGGCACCCACGATACTTGCCCCACACAACACAAGGAGGTCTTCCTTGACTGCTCAACAGTCCCTTAGAAGTATCCTCCCTCTAGTGTTATTTAGTGTGTGCTTAGAAAGGTCTATTTTGATGTCCCTCAACTCTAGCAAAAATAATCCATGTTCTTGGCTTTTCCAGAGCTCTCATGGCTTCATTTCATGGTTGTTCTCTCATATTCTATGGTATGCTTTTTATTAGCCAAAACTCTCTTTTTCCCTCTTTTTCCTTCTCCCAAAAGTTAGGTCTCCATTCCCATTCAAATTTCCCTTCTTGTTGCATGAGTGCAACATAACAATAGAATCACAATTCAACTCTTCCTAGTTCCAAGAATGTAGGGAAGATAAATTGCTAAATTTGAGGAAATGATGACTTACGTTGAGGAATTTGTTTCCTCCACTCTTCTTAACCTCTTTTAACTTTGCAAATTGAGATTTTGAAATGAGTGAAGGTTTGAGGTAACATAAGGTATATTTTTTTAGGCATAAATACCCCCCTTAGACGCCCTCACCTTTCCCCTCTTATGGTATCATAACCCCTTTAGGTGCTCTTGCTCTGTCGACCTTGGTCATTTTTTATTAACTATAGAGATAAAATACTTACAATATTCAAGAGGGTCAAGCTAAGATGTTACAACGTCCACTGCAAAGGAGGTCCATGGCATCCTGTCACCTATGACTAATTATGATGCAATCAAAATCTTGGGTAATTTTGGTCCAACTCGACATTGCTACAACTCTTTGAAGCTATTGGTTGTCATTGATTAATTTGTTTTGCAGTGTTATGGTGGTTTATGGTGCACTTATTGTAAATCTTCTTTACCTAAGGTGCACATTCACTTCACTCGTTTTTGTTAACCCATTGTTACAAATTGTCTTTGGGGTGTAATCTCAACCACTCTCAATTTTATTTAAATTCATCCTCGCTTTTAACTCCTTATTGGCAACTCAAGGGTGAGCTTTTTTGCATGCTTTTCAAATTAGATTTTACACATATCAATTCATTTGATAACAACTTATAACCCTTAGGGATACCCCCTCGAGACTGTAAAATCAACAATTCTAATGTAGAGGATCTCCAACTGTGGCAGGGGTTGGTTTGCCTATAGTTGTTGGGTCAATTTGCTTGTGCAAATTTGCATGCTAACAAAATTACGTAGTTGTGGGGGACTTTGTCAATCCTAATATATCTTTAATGACATCGATGAGATTTTATTTATGTGTTTTCTATTTTCTATCTCACATGGTGACTCCACTGTTGTGGGGTTTTGTCATGTTAGACCACCTAAGAAGATCTCCACAGTTTGAGCTTGCACAAGGCACAATTCTAGGCTTTAACGAACTTGAACTTCAAAGTAGCTTTTATTTCAATGATCTTTTCATAACACAAAGCAATTTTTTTTCCATATTTATCTTTCTTGTTTCCCATTTAATAACAATTTTAATATCTCTAAATACCCAAAGGTTATCTATTCTTGTGTCTAATGCCAATTTGAGAAAAATACACAAGGCACATAGTTCTAATTTATCATTGGTACCTTGGCCCATTGTTGCTTTAAAGGTAATAAAATGATTTTTGGACATATATAAGATACCACTTGAGACACAAATGCTTAAGGTATTTTGACAAGCTCCATCAAAGTATCCCTCGGGCTTGGAAAAGTCAATATCAAATCATTGTGTCATTCTCTTGGTTTTTCCCTTCATTGGAACCTAAATGTGAGTATATGAATATCTAATATAGAATTAGATCGAAATAGGAATGATTTCTTTGTCCTAAAAAGTCATATCATTTCTAGCAAAGCATAATGCTCACGCCACTATGCAGGGTAATGCTTTATGTTCTTTTACTTTTTAATTTGCACACAAACTCTTAAAAGAATCTAAGGTAGATTCTCCTTCTCATTTCTCAGCTTCTTTGACTAGCTTCAAAGCTTAATTCTAGACTTCCTTTGAAAATGGACAATGGACAACAAATGGTGAACCAATTCATCATTGTTTTTGCATTAAATGCACTTGTTTGGTCCTTCCAAAGATCTTCTTTTGCAATTTTCCCAAGTAAGAATTTGTTGGATATAGCTAACCAAAATAATGTTCTAGTTTCCAGAGGGCATTTTAACATCAAAATATATTTCCAGCACCATATATTTTTGCCCTTGACTCATTATTTCACCCTCACCTTGTAGCTTGACTTAGTAGTAGATGCCATTTTAGCTTTGTCGTTTGACTAAATAAGCATATCATCTGCTTCTTTTAGTTTTTTCCCACCTAGTTTACAATGAGTGAATTGTTTCCATTCTTTTGCTAGTTATTCTTGAATACCAAGCTAAACATTTGTTTTTTAGTCTCAACTTTGGAGAGGATTGGATTCCATATCTATTATATTAGTAAGAGTTAATATCTCCATGTTATGGAGGAAATTGATTAGAGGAGCTAATCACCTAAACTTTCATGAGCACCCCAACTAGGGATCTTCACAAATTTTCATTTTATTTCCTCTTCTTAATCACAATGATCACACTTATCTTCTTGCTTGAATAAATCAATTCTTCGATTTGCAATATAGTTTTCAGATTTTGATTATCGACTTCCATATTTTGTTTCATTGTTTAAACATGTTCATTTGTCATCAAATCATACATGGTATGTTGTGTTTTAACCAAGGAGGTCATGGAGAGTGGGATTTCGCAAGCCAGGGGATAAGATATTGCTTGTTCTACTCCAAATCTAAGTCCAACCTAGGGTCAAGTCCAACAAAACACAAGCACTAAGAAATAGTTGTTATTATTTGTGAAGAAAAATACAAAAAAAAAGAAAAAGAATAGCAATGGTTGTGAAGAATTGATGTGCATAATATGTGACCATGTGTTTAAGGGACGCTAAACTAGGGTGTGACATCATTTTTGGTCCCTGTCTAGTGAAGGGGTCAAGGATTGCACATGCAATCTTGAAAAAATGATGGAGTTCACTGAGCTTTACATGGGTGCCTCAGGTGGTAGTGAAACTAACTTGGTCAATGCCCATTCTTTTAAGGTACCTAGAGATGGACCGTCCTCCCATGATAAGCAAGATTCAATGAATCAAAGTCCACTAAACCAAGTTGAGTTTGAAGAGGGGTCAACTTCAAAGAGGAGTAAGATGTTTGCTAGTATTGTTATTGAAGAAATTCATAAAAGCTACAATGTGGTGTGTTGATGCCCAAAAGCACAAAATGGAATCCCTGCCTGCAAATGGTTGAAATGCCTTATTGCTTATATATATTTAATAATATACTAAATAGGTGGAACCCCTTTATGTGAATAATGATGAAAGACATTTCTTTGATTTGTGCTCATGACTGTGTTTGCAAAAAGGATCCTTCAGATTGAGAATAAACCCATAAACTCGAGCCACTTTCCATGTGGAATGGATAAAGAATGAATATGTTGGCAATTTAATTTAAAGAAAAGAAAGGGTGGAAATGTTTGTTTTAACAAGCATCTTGGTTATTCTTGCTACACATATTTTGACATGTTGTTCAAACTTCAATCACGAGTCACATATAGTTATGGTGTATTGCACTTATGTTATACTTGTTATTATTATGGACAATTCATAAGTTTATGAAATGACAATCCTTCGCTAGCAAGGAATGTGGGACATGACATGTTTTGGTGGTAAGTGTTGAATATACATATAAGACTTATGATATTAATGTGGGGAGGCCAATTTGATTTTTGATTGAAATTTTATGTGGCAAACATAGTGGACTATGTGTTGGACGTTTGGGTACGCTTGTACTTGGATGTGGTTGATGGAAATTAATGTGGGAAACGATGTGCAATAACTGCACGTCGCTCTTACTGTACCTCGAGGTTGCCACCTTCACTTTGTTTGCGCTTGTGTTGGTTGCTTTGGTTGGTGTTGCCTTTGTTTTGCTCGGCCTTGGGAAAAATAACAGTGCTTGTTAGTTTTATGGCATTATCTTTACAGGTATGTTGCCTCTTACCTCTCCATTCATGAACTATAGCTCTGCTCTGAATAAAATAATGATGTTGGCTCTTAGATTTGCTTACATACTGTGTTTGCTTTCTTAATATTATAATGGATGTATGACTGTGCAAATTTGATTTAAGTGGGTTTTTCTTCCTGTTGGTGTTTAAACGTTTCAAGCTAGGAATGATGTTCGAAATTCCATTATGTTTGAGATATATGTTGTGTTACGCCCAGAACAAATGTTGCTTTTTTTTATGACTATGGGCAAAGAATTATGGTAAATACTTTTGGTTTTGTTCTTCTTTGGTAATTAAAATTCAAAGGGTTTTCAGATTATCTTTCCACCATTTGTAAATATATGTGAGATATGAGTATTTGCCTAGCAGCCACCATAGGAGGTCTGTAGAAAGTATGTTGTGGAAATAGATGGTTAAATGGTTTTACAAACTTGATCCGGATTTGATGGACTCCGTCTATAGTCTGACTGTGGCGAGCCCTAAAAATGATCTTTAGGGCCTCAAAACAACCCGAGAAGTTGGGTACCCGAAAACTAGAAAAAAACTGCCAAAATGAGCCAGTTGGAATAGGTGGGAGGCCATCGGCATCCATCTGGATCAAAACCCCTTATTAATGTTTGCCTTGACCTCATTTTGTATATGATATATGACAGTAGTGAATTCGAACTCTCGTTTTGATACTTGTTATAGTATTGACCCGACAGTGGGAAAGATTGGTTATATACATGAAGTCTTGGCTCGATTGTTATTTACCTATGGGGTTTGGTTGATTTTGAGGTTATATGATTTTGAAAAAAAACTATGAGTACCCGTTTCGCATGGGGTTTCGAACCCAGTCTGTTTATACAACAAGTATTGAGGTTGTGATATAAGTACTATATAGTGAAGGGACGATGGCTTTATGTTTGTGTTTTCAGCCTCCCATGTTGGCTTGATGTAGTATGGTTTTAATTGTTTCAAATGATTCTATTCACAGTCTCTTATAAAACGATTTGCTAATGGGAAAGAAAAAAAAGGGAAATGTAAATGGTAAAGTTTAACAGTCCTAAGATTTTTATTGGGTTTTATATTGAACACTGTAAAACTGTTGTGTCTTGGATTTGAATTATTAACAGAAAAAAAGTTTTGGAAAATGATGGTGATGTCAATTTTCGATAAATATTATTGCATATGATAGAAAAATAATCATCTCATTCCCGTTCATTGTCTCACTTTCCTCTCATTATGTGCCCACCACCTTCCCAAATACATTTAAAACATCCCATGTCCTATTATTATGAATTTCAAAGAAAAAATGAATGAAAAGAGATAAAGGATTAACATAGAAGGAAAGGGACTAGATGATGACTGATGTTGGAAGTTTGGTGTTAAGAACCAAATAATATTAGGGCTTAACATTTGGATATGGACACATTCTTTGTTTTTGTAAAGAAGTTACATGTGCACTTGTTTGAACAGTATTCGTTGGTCACTTCCCATACATGCTACCATTTTCCACTCATTACAACGCCCCCCATCTTCCCAATAGCCCTATCACTCCTTCTTCAAGTGGCAATTGATTGTTGAGTTTAAAAGTATTGATGGATGAATTGCACGTGCTTTTGTTGTGAATGCTAGAGCTAACCTTTTGATTTTATTTAGGTAGAGTATTAATGCATGGATTGTTAAAATTTCTTCATAACATGATTGGAATATTGCTTCAGGATGAGTTTCTTTAGCAGAGGCAGCAATGGCAGAGGTGCTAATAAAGGCAGAGGAAATAATTGGCAAAGAGGCCATAGAAGGCCACGATTTTCAATATTTTGTTTACGCTGATCCGCAAGAACTGAATCAACTTTACCAAGCTGGGTTTTTTTAATCTATTTGGCCAAGGAATTATGCAACCTATACCTGAGAGGCTTCCTTACCATCCGCGTCAAAATGTCTCTGGTATCCGCATCTCCCTCATGTGTCTATGCAGCCAGAACCACCTGTCAATGATGGTTGGCAAGAGATTGTTCATTAGCCTGTAGCTCATCAAAAAGGTTGGCCTATTGTGTCGTTGCCATTTCCCCGTCCTCCACCCCCAATAAATCCAAATGCCCAAGTTGATCGTGTTGTCTCGCTAGTCCATTCCTCTCATGCAAGCAAAAGGATAAAAACTAATGTTCCCAAGCCAGAGCTGGATAAGGAAAAAGGAGTGGCCACTCCATCCAAGTCATCCAAAGATTCCTCTAAATATGTGTCCTTTCATCTCCATTTCAAAGTGATTGTTCTCACATCATTGGTGTAGTCCACCCACAAGGTTCCCATCAATTGAAGGTTGTTGCACAGAATAAATAAAAAATGGGATCAAAAGAGGGCAGCAGTGAAAAGAGGCAAAATGCCTCTCACAACAAATACGATTTTTAATACTTATTAATATTATTTTCTATTGAGGACAATCTTTTTTATTTTTGACAATATTTTGGACAACAAATATATATTTAGACAAAGTTTTGGATAGCATGGATATAATGTTATTTTTGGATATAGTCATGTTCTATTTTGTTGATATTAAAATATTTGATTATTAATATGAGGATGGGAGTTACAAGGGTGATGCTTGAATCAAATGTTTGGGGTATTATACTTCATGTTTTGATGATTATTAAAAGAAATTGAAAATGGGAGTCACAAGGGGTCCCACCAATTTAGTTATTATTTAAATAGACCCTTGTATATAATTATTATTATTTATTTGTCTCAACTAACTAGTTAAGCTAATTAATCTTAACAAAAGAAGGGTAGTTGAACTACCAGAACTTATTGAGGAGGGATAAAAGCTCAATCAAATGAAGAGACAAGAAAGGATGAGAGAATAGAAGGAGAACTTTTGCTATAAGGTTTGCTCTGTACTTGTGAGATATTTTAGTTCTTCATTCATTCTGAGTTTACTATAAGGCTTAATCATTTTGATGACATCAGGATCTTATTGATGGCAACATGATTCAAAACTGAATCATATCTTTCAGCAACTTGTCTTTTAAGGTGTATGATTTATCTTTTGCAGTCTGTGTGTTCTTGTTTGTTTATGAATTAAATTTCATGACCGATAAAGAATATTTTGTAGAGTCAAGTGACAACATTTTGTGGCAAGCTGATCTAGATCTTTAGCTTCAATTTTATTTTGTTGACTGAGTATTTTTGTATGGTGTCCATCAAAGGCTTATAAATTTGACTTTGGTCCCTACCCTCGCAGGGGTTTGTAAAGAGAATTCAACTGTGTATCTCATAATGGAATCAATATAAAAATCAGATTTCTGATTTCTGTCTCACATGTGTATTCTTATGATTTGGTTCAGATTTTTCTTTTAACCTTGTCTCTTATCCATGTACACACTTATGTGATTCCTTGCTTATTTTATTAATTTTGCACAATTACATATAAAATATACAAAACCAGCCTTGGTCCCTCGTACCTAATACTTGTGGATAAAGTGATTGTTTTTTATTTCTTGTAAGGCTATAAACCTCAGGTGACATTCCCAACTATCTTGCCTTAGCCCGACAAGATCTAAAAATGCTTGAGTAAGGTTCCTCATACCTTCTCCTCAACATTTATTTGGCGACCATACTAGGGAGATCTTCCATATCTCTTTGGTTGATTGTATCACAATTGTATTTTATTTTTTTGTTTTATCGGATTACTCTTTGATTGATTTTTCCATGATAGTACTTGTTACGAGACAACCCAATATTGGAAACGGTCTTGATGACCAAACCAACATTGCATTAACTTTATTCAACACTATTTTAGAAACTGCTAGTACTCGTGCTGAACTCGAACGCTCCCGGGAAGTAATTGAAAGGGACATAAATATGCATGAATGTTGGGAAGCCAGACAAAGGCAGCCCAGAAATCAACAGTAACCTCCCTTTTTCTACCTCTTTGGTCTTTCTTTTCATGTCCTCTAATCATCGCATCTCTTGAAGGAGAAGAGGGTTGTCCCCTGAATCTACCCCTATTTTTGAAATAGGAAGGAGGAAAATTGTCTTATTAACACAAGAAAGTGATCTTAGGCGAATCTTATCTGATTATGTTAGTTCACCTTTATTACCCATACATATCAGTTTCAACATGAAATATGCGGGTAGTGGTAGTGGCACCAGAGGTCCCTCCTCCTCGCAACCTTCTGCTTCATCAGTAATTGGTAGTATCTATAGACATCAAGTCCCTATTTAATCCACTACCAATCCTACTAAAGTCGTAAAGAAATATGGACTTTTCCAATTTGAGGAAGATGCTACAACCACCCCATGGCACATATCTTCTCCCTTGAATCTTGTACCAACTGCTCACCCATTACCAAAATTCAAGGATCATTTGCCTAGGTTTTCAAGAAATGGAATCGTTACTACAAATGAGCACTTGGTATCATTTTATAATGCTTGTCATAACATAGGAGCTAATGATAATGACACTTGCATGTGTTTATTTGTCAACTCTCTCGAAGGGAAAGTTGCAAAAAAAAAAATTGACCTCCCTCCCAAAATCCTTTCCACTTGGGAATAATTGGTTTATTGGTTCAAGTCCACTTATGGACAGCCCAAGAGTCTAGCTGAGCAATTAAGGGAATACAACAATATTTCCTATAAGGATGGTGAAACCATTAAATCTTTTAACCTTCGCTTCACCAAATTATATAATCAAATCCCTGAACTAATCCGCCCTCAAAATCAAGTTGCTTTCATGCATTATTATAATGCATTACCTTCCCCTTATCGTCATAGAATTGAAGAGAAGGCTATTGACAATCTCGGTTCCGCCCTTTAGACTTGCCTAAAATATGAATAGAAACTCGAAAGAACGGGTCTTCCCAAGGGAGACTTGGTCAAGAAAACAAACGTGTCTTCCCTCCTACAACTCGTGCAAGATATGAATAATAGGATGATAGCCTACGAGAGAAAAGGGAATTCGTCTTCCTCTTCCCCAGGGGCTTCTTCTTCTTCTTCCTTAGCACCTTTTAGGAATACTAATGAAAACACTTTTCAGCCAAAGGCCATAATGGCTCGCAGTTGATGTAACTTCTGCGAAAAAAATCATGAGGAGAGTACTTGTGAAGTTAAGAGAAATGATACAGATAAGATCTTCAGCAAAAGGCCCGATACCACGATCATTGTTTTAGATTGGGTGAACTAGAAGATGTTATGGTAATTAATACTAGGAATAAATCTTACACTGCCAAGGGAAAATATGACCTTCCCGCACTTCATCCACCCCAAGCTCATCTTGTCAAAGTGTTGATACACAAGCTGTCAGAACTTCAGATAATCAAGGAGTGTCTTCTCCTCTTCCCTCTTATAAGGATATCCTTAATCAATTGGCTAATATAAAAATTGATGTTACTCTTTTGGACACGGTTATCGTCCCAGAACAACAAAAGCATCTTAAAAACTTTATGGAAGGTAAGATTTCTACCATAGCCAATCTATTTGAAGAGTCAAAGGAAGAGGACTCAACTGTAAATAAGATAGGTGTAAATAATTCTAGGAACCCTATAAAAAACCTTTCAATATCTCAGTAAAAATCATGGATAAAATAGCTCATTATTGCCTAATTGATGGCGGGTCTGGTCCAAGTGTAATGTCTAAAATTATCATGGAAGAGCTTGGCTTATCTTGTACTAACAAAAATTCTAGAAGCATGCTCTCTTATAACAGTTTGTAGCAATCAACTATAGGTGAAATCAAGGATGTAACCTTAGTTTTGTGCGCACATCCTGAGATAAGAACAACTCTCAAAATCCAAGTAATTGATATGTTGGTGAGTAACTATTCAATCTTTTTAGGAAGAGATTGGCAAGCCTTAACTGGTGGATACCTTTCACTTGATGGTACACCTTTATCCGTCCCTCGGAACAGAAAGAACATTATAGTCCTCAGGGAAGGAAGAATTTCACCATATATAGAGAGCGTTTCCCAACCTAATGTAAATTATCTCGAAGAAGATTTGGGAGTGTACTCTATCTTTGCTTATGAGGGTGACACTATGCTTGAACCAATTGATTTAGATGATGGCATGTGGCACATGCATTTCAATGGCTCATGTTCAAATGAAGGTAATGGAGCCGCCATCATTCTATATTCTCCTATAGGTAAAATCCACAATTTTTCTTATAGGTTGGAATTTGCTTGCACAAACAATGTCATCGAGTTTGAGGCCTTATTGTTAGGCATCAAAAATGCATATAACCTTGGTTGTGGTCACCTTACAGTTTTTGGTGATTATGAACTTGTTGTGAATCTTGTACATAGGATTTATTCACCAAGTAATAAGTTACTTAAACGTTATACTCAAGTTATTTGGATGCTCATTTCAAATATGATATCATTTAACATCACTCATGTTAAGAGGGAACTTAATTCAATGGCTGATAGGTTAGTTGTTTTTGCAGCATCTCCTACCCAACATCTTTTACATGAAAGACCCTATTGTATGTTTCAATCTCTATATCGTCCTCACATCCCTGATAACGTAGAATCATGGTACGTTTTTTCGAGTGACAAAGGCATTTGCGCTTTCATACAAAATGAATCGTTTAAGCCCAAGGAAATCATCTCTATTGAAGATGACAAATTTCCCAAAGGATTGAATCCTCTCGAAAGTTCGTTTTCGTCAAGTGATGTAGGCAACAAAGAAACAAATAAGGAAGAGGAGTCGAAAAGGAAAGTTGGTGATACCATTTCCTTGAATATTGGTACATCTGAATCTCCAAAGATCAATAAATTGGGTGCCCAATGTTTTGATGAAGAAAAAGTGAGATTCACAAAATTACTTTGTGAATTTCAAGACATTTTTGCTTGGTCATACGAGGATATTCGTGGTTTTTATCCTACTCTCATACAACATGCTATTCCTGTCAAGGAAGGGGTAAAAGTAGTTAGGCAAAAACAAAGACCTATAAACCCTGCCCTCGAAACCACTATTAGGAAGTGAATTGGAAAAATTGTTGAAAGCTAATATAATCTTTCTAGTTAAATATTCCGACCGGGTTTCAAATCTGGTCCCTATTCGTAAAACCACTAGCCAAATCAAATTATGTGTCGATTTCCGTGCATTGAATATAGCAAGTGTCAAAGACCATTTTCCGCTTCCTAATGTGGAAATGATTTTACAACAGGTTGCAGGGTCTCAAATGATGTCCTTACTTGACGGTTTTTCTGGGTATAATCAAATCAAGGTAAAAAGGTTTGATAGGTATAAAACCACATTTACCACACGTTGGGGCACATTTGCTTATGAACACATGCATGTTGGCTTATCTATTGCAGGTGCCACCTTTCAAAGAGCTATGCAGACAGATTTTGACGAGATAATCGGTAATATTATCCAAGTTTATCTTGATGATTTGGCTGTTTATTCTAAAAATCGGTTGGATCATTTTGGTCATCTTAGAAAAGTTCTCATGCACTGTAGAAAATTTGGCATTTCTTTAAATCCTTCCAAATCTATTTTCGATGTCACGAGGGGCAAGCTCCTCGACTATATTGTTTCTGATTCATGGATAAGCAAAGATTTTGAGAGGATTAATGCCATTCTAAACCTCCCTGCCCCCACTTCCAAGAAAGAAGTTCAAGCTTTCATGGGCATTTTTAATTCCGTCCGTAGATTTGTTCCTAATTTTGCTGTCATGGTTAAACCAATCCATAATCTTTTGAAACATGATCATTCTTTTTCTTGGACAGATGATGTCGAGAATGCTTTCATTGGGATTAAGAAAGTAATTAGCTATGCACCGGTTCTGGCGAAACCGGATTTTGAGAAAGATTTTATCATATATACCAATTCCATCAAGGAAGAAATTTATGCTATCCTCTTACAAAGTGATGACCAAAATAATGAAAAACATGTAGCTTACACGAGTCAAAGTTTATCAAATGATGAGGTCAAATATTATTATATTGAGAAACATGCTTTTGCTCTTGTCAAGGCTATAGAAAAACTTCACCATTTTATTTTGGACAAACATACACATGTAAAAGTCCCTTTACCTGCTGTCAAGTTTCTGCTTTCACAAGCTTATCTCTTAGGAAAACTTGCACGTTGGCTTGCCAAAATTCAGGAGCATGATTTGACGATCATGACTTCGAAGACAATCAAGGGATGAGACCTAGCCCTTCATTTAGCTCAGCACCCTGAACCAAGTGAAGAACTCGACGAACAAGATAATCCCCTTTCATCGCTATTTTATATTGAAAATCATAACCTCTCTCTATGTGAACATCCTTGGTATAAAAATATGGTGTATTATTTACAGTATCAAAGGTGTCCAAATGGGTTGGATCCTCACCAGAGGAGGAGACTCCACCTTGAAGCTTCCAATATATCATTTTAGGAGACCTTTTATTTAGGAGGTTTGCTGATGGTTTGTTACTTCGATTCACAAATCATGAAGAAGCACAAAACTTATTACTCGAAATCCATGGATCATCAGATTCTATCATTCACATCGGTGGCCATTTTTTTGCTAAGGCTACTTCTTTTAAGATCATAAGAAATGGTTACTACTGGCCTTCGATATTTCACGACTCATATAAATTTGCAAGATCTTGTGATAAGTGCCAAAAATTCGTTGGGAAAGAATGTCTTTTTGCCATACCTTTACAACTTGTCCTCCCAGACTTCCCTTTTTCTAAATGGGGTCTAGACTTTATTGGTCCTATCAACCCTCCATCTTCTGCAGGGCATATATTTATTTTGACAACCATTGATTACTTTACTAAGTGGACCGAGCCTATTCCTCTTAAACACGCACAGGATGAGCAGGTAGTTTATTTCCTAGAATCTAATATATTTTCCAAATTTAACATCCCATTAGAGATCATTACAGACAATGGCCCAGCCTTCATTTCCGCAAAATTGACCCAATTTTGGGCTAAGTTAGGTGTCAAACATTTCACTTCATCTACTTATTACCCTCAGGGAAATGGGCAAGCAGAGTCCACTAACAAGAATCTGGCTAGGATCATAAAGAGAATCATAGAAGACAAACATCGACAGTGGCACACACTTCTCACTTAAGCACTTTGGACAGACTGTACTACCACTAAAGCGAGTACAAGCTTTACTCCTTTCCAACTCGTATATGGCCAAGAGACTATTTTTCCTATTGAATTGGAACTTTCTTCATTATGATTGATGTTACAAATTGAAGAATCAAGTTATTTTGATGTTTCTCAAAGGATAAATACGTTGCTTGCCCTAGAAGAACAAATAAATTTTTCCTTGGAAAATTTGAAGAAGAGGCAACAAACAATGAAGAAGTATTTTAAAAAAATGGCAAAGACTACTGAATTTAAAATTGATGACAAGGTCTTATTGTGGGATTCAGCTCATGCCGAGAGAGGGAGACATTCTAAATTCCAAAAATTATGGCTAAGTCCTTTCAAAATCGCTTTTATCCTTGGCACAAACTCTTACCTTCTAAAGGATTTGGAGGAGCGATCGTTTTCCTACAGTACTAATGGTTCCCACTTGAAATGTTATGTGGAACTAACTTGATTATTAACGCTTGGTGTAAACATGACTGCTGTATATAGTCTTTTGTCTTACTGTTTTTTTTTTTTTTTACTTTGGTTTGTTGAGTTTTCATTTTTGTTGTTTGTCTCTCGTAATCATCAAAAATAAAGTCTGTATCAGTTTTTCCATAACAATGTCATTCTGTAAGTATTGTCGATCGATGAAAATAAAATACATACGACTGTCATGATGTCCTCCTTTTGAGACTTCGTTGAAATAGCGTTTTGCTTTCAATATTGTTGTAGTATAGTCGGTTTTGTCTTCTTCCTCGTTTCTGCTATCCCTTTCTTCCCTCCATCTTGAGATTCAAGAGCATATCAGAAGAATTCTCCTTGAAAGTCTAAAAATCATTATCAATTATGAATCTTTGTGCATACACGACCAACTCCCCTCATACATCTCACTTTCCATAAGTTATTCCCCGAAGTTTCGTCTCATTATTTCCCTTAAACCATCTTTTTCCCCCTGTTGCACAACTATTCTTTTCAACAGTTTTTGATCACCTACTTCTATTGGTCTGCAAAACGAAACATTCTGAGTTCTAGATCTGTTGAGAACAAATTTCCATGTGTAGTTGCCAATTTGTTGAATCCCAAAAGCGCAACATGGAATCCATGCCTGCAAATGGTTGCAATGCCTTATTACTTATATATATATTTAATAATATACTAAATAGGTGGGACCCCTTTATGTGAATAATGATGAAAGACACTTCTTTGATTTGTGCTCATGACTGTGTTTGCAAAAATGATCCTACAGTTTGAGAATAAACCTAGAAACTCGAGCCACTTTCCATGTGGAATGGATGAAGAACGAATGTGTTGGCAATTTAATTTAAAGAAAAGAAAGGGTGAAAATGTTTGTTTTAACAATCATCTTGGTTATTCTTGCTACACATATTTTGACATGTTGTTCAAACTTCAATCATGAGCCACATATAGTTATGGTGTATTGCACTTATGGTATACTTGTTATTGTTGTGGACAATTGATAAGTTTATGAAATGGAAATCCTTCACTAGAAAGGAATGTGGGACATGACATGTTTTGGTGCTAAGTGTTTAATATACATATAAGACTTATGAGATTAATGTGCGAAGGCCAAATCGATTTTTGATTGAAATTTTATGTGGCAAACATAGTGGGTTATGTGTTGGAAGTTTGGGAGCTCTTGTACTTGGTTGTGGTTGATGGAAATTAATGTGGGAAACGATGTGCAATTACTGCATGTCGCTCTTACCCTACCTCGAGGTCACCACCTTCACTTTGTTTGTGCTTGTGTTGGTTGCTTTGGCTAGTGTTGCCTTCGTTTTTCTCGGCCTTGGGAAAAATAGAGGTGCTTGTTGGTTTCCTGACATTCTCCTTACAAGTATATTGGCTCTTACCTCTCCATTCATGAATTGTAGCTCTGCTCCGAATAAAATCATGATGTTGGCTCTTAGATTTGCTTACAGACTGTGTTTGCTTTCCGAAGATTATAATGGATGTACGACTGTGGAAATTTTATTTAAGTGGGTTCTTCTTCCTGTTGGTGTTTAAACATTTCAAGTTGAAAATGATGTTCGAAATTCCATTATGTTTGAGATATATGTTGTGTTATGCCTAGAGCGAATGCTACTTATTTTATTATGACTCTGGGCAAAGAATTATGGTAACTACTTTTGGTTTCGTTCTTCTCTGGTAATTAAAATTCAAAGGGTTTTCTCTGAAATAAAAGAACAGTTGGGTTTTGGTGATGATTGCATAATGTAATTTCCTTTTACCCAGTCCTTGGAATACTTGCATATTTTTTGAATTATTTTTCCAGTGTTTGTAAATATATGTGAGATATGAGTATTTGCCTTGCGGCCACAATCGGAGGTATGTGGAAAGTCTGTTGTGGAAATAAATGGTTAAATGGTTTTGAAAACCCCTTATTAATGTTTGCCCATATCTCATTTTGTATATGATATATGGCAGTAGTGAATTCGAACTCTAGTTTTGATACTTGTTATAGTATTGACCCGACAATGGGAAAGATTGGTTATATGCATGAAGTCTTGGTTCATTTGTTATTTACCTATGGGGTTTGGTCGATTTTGAGGTTATATGATTTTGAAAAAAAAAATGATGAGTACCAGTTTTGCATGGGGTTTTGAACCCAGTCTGTTTATACAACAAGTATTGGGGTTGTGATATAAGTATTGTATAGTGAAGGGACGATGGCTTTATGTTTGTGTTTTCAGGCTCCCATGTTGGCCTGATGTAGTATGGTTTTAACTGTTTCGAATGATTATGTTAAGAGTCTCTTATAAAATGCTCTACTAATGGGAAAGAAAAAAAAGGGAAATGTAAATGGTAAATTTTGACAGTCCTAAGATTTTTATTGGGTTTTATATTGAACATTATAAAACTGTTGTGTCTTGGATTTGAATTATTAATAGAAAAAAAGTTTTGGAAAATGATGGCGATGTCGATTTTCGATAAATATTATTGCATATGATAGAACATTATTCATCTCATTCATGTTCATTATCTCACTTTCCGCCCATTATATGCCCACCGCCTTCCCAAATACATTTAAAACATCCCTTGTTCTATTATTATGAATTTCAAAGAAAAAATGAATGAAAAGAGAAAGGATTAACAAAAAACGAAAGAGACTAGATGATGACTGATGTTGGAACTTTGGATATGGATACATTCTCTGTTTTTGTAAAGAAGTTACTTGTGCACTTGTTTGAATGGTATTCGTTGGTCGCTTCCCATCCATGCTACCATTTTCTGCTCATTACAACGCCCCCCATCTTCCCAATAGCCCTATCACTCACTGTTCAAGTGGCAACTGATTGTTGAGTTTAAAAGTATTGATGGATGGATTGCATGTGCTTCTGTTGTGAATGATAGAGCCAACCTTTTGATTTTATTTAGGTAGACTATTGATGCATGGATTGTTCAAATTTTTTCATAACATGATTGGAATATTGCTTTAGGATGAGTTTCTTTAGCAGAGGCAGCAATGACAGAGGTGATAATAGAGGCAGAGGAAATAGTTGGCAAATAGGCCATAGAAGGTCATGATTTTCGATACATTTTGACGTTGATCCACAAGAACTGAATCAACTTTTCCAAGCTGGGTTTTTTAATCTAGTTGGCCAAGGAATTTTGCAACCTATACCTGAGAGGCCTCTTTACCAGTCATGTTAGAATGTCTTTGGTATCCACGTCCCCCCTCACGTGTCTATGCAGCCAGAACCACCTGTCAATGATGGTTGGCAAGAGATTGTTCATCAGCTTATAGCTCATCACCAAGGTTGGCCTATTGTGTTGTTGCCATTACCCCCTCCTCCACCGCCAATAAATCCAAATGCCCAAGCTGATCGTGTTGTCTCGCCAGTACAGTCTTCTCATGAAAGCAAAAGGCTAAAAACTGATGTTCCCAAGCCAAAGATGGATGAGGGAAAAGGAGTGGCCACTCCGTCCAAATCATCCAAAGATTCCTATAAATTTGTGTCCTCTCATCTCCATCTCAAAGATGATTGCTCTCACGTCATCAGTGTAGTCCACCCACAAGGTTCCCATCAATTGAAGGTTGATGCATAAAATATATCAGAAATGCGATCAAAAGAGGGAAGCAATGAAAAGAGGGAAAATGCCTCTCACAACAAATATGGTTTTTAATGCTTATTAATACTATTTTTTATTGAGGACAGTCTTTTTATTTTTGACAATATTTTGGACAACAAATATATATTTCGACGGAGTTTTGAACATCAAGGATATAATGTTATTTTTGGATATAGTCATGTTCTATTTTGTTGATATTAAAATATTTGATTATTAATACGAGGATGGGAGTTACAAGGCAGATGTTTGAATGAAATGTTTGGGGTATTATACTTCATGTTTTGATGATTATTAAAAGAAATTGAAAATGGGAGTCACAAAGGGTCCCACCTATTTAGTTATTATTTAAATAGACCCTTATCTATATTGTAATTATTATTTATCTTTCTCAACTAATTAGTTAAGCTAATTGAGCTTAACAAAAGAAAGGTAGTTGAACGACCATAACTTATTGAGGAAGGATAAAAGCTCAATCAAATGAAGAGACAAGAAAGGAGGAGAGAATAGAAGGAGAACTTTTGCTATAAAGTTAGCTATGTACTTGTGAGATATTTTCATTCTTCATTCATTCTGAGTTTACTAGAAGGCTTAATCATCTTGATGATAGCGAGGTCTTATTGAAGGAAACATGATTCAAAACTGAATCATATCTTTCGGGAGCTTGTCTTTTAATGTGTATGATTTATCTTTGGCAGTCTGTGTGTTCTTTTTTGTTTATGAATTAAATTTCATGACTGATAAAGAATATTTTGTAGAGTCAAGTGACAACATTTTGTGGCAAGCTGATCTAGATCTTTAGCTTTAGTTTTCTTTTGTTGTCAGAGTCTTTTTGTATGGTGCCCATCAGAGGCTTCTAAATATGACTTTGGTCCCTACCCTCGTAGGGGTTTGTAAAGAGAATTCAGCTTTGTATCTCAAAATGAAATCAATATAAAAATCAGATATCTGATTTATGTCTCACATGTGTATTATGATGATCTGGTTCAGATTTTTCTTTTAACCTTGTCTCTTATCCATGTACACATTTATGTAATTTCTTGCTTATTTTATTTCTTTTGCATGGTTACATATAAAATATACAAAACCAGCCTTGGTCCCTCGTACCTAATACCTATGGATTAAGTGATTGTTTTTTATTTTATTTTAAGGCTATAAACCCTAAGTGACATTCCCAACTATCTTACCTTAGCCCGACAAGATCTAAAAATGCTTGAGTAAGGTTCCTCATACCTTTTCCTCAACATGGTGCATAGGAATGAGGTTGATGATGTTGTAGCTATTTTTTATGGTGAATGAAATTTCATTTAAAGCTACTCGTATATTACAAAGAAATGGTGAAAAAAATCTTACATGTTGAGCTAGGATATGTACCTCTAGGTTACAACCAAACAATGAAATATTTGTTAGACATGGTGGTGATGAATGTAGAGGCTTATAGAGGACCTTAAACAATCTTTGCTTCACTCAGAGTGATCAATAGTGATGGACGGTTGGACAAACATTCAACAAAGGCCACTATTGAATATGTCAATCTTCTATAGGGCCCTACTTATTAAGAGCAATTGACTGCAGTGGAAAACTCAAGGATGCTACCTTCATGTTTGAAGTGTTGAAGGATGCAATCAATGAAGTTGGTCCTTCAAATATAGTTCATATAATAACAAATGCATACTTATTTGCAGAGTAGTAGGATTGATGGTCCAAAGTTGATACATGTATATCTTTTGGACTCCTTGTTGTGGACATGCCCTTGACATTGTCTTTAAAGACATTGGCAAAACATCTTGGACTGCAAAGCTTATTTTAGATGTGTGAGAGGCACAAATGTTCATTTGCAACCACCATGACTCATTGACAATCTACATGATGAAATAAAAGAACCTAATTTTTGAACTTGTAGAAACAAGACATGCCATATACTTCACTCTTATTTGGCATATGGCTAAGGTGCATGCATCCTTGCAAGCCATTATTGTTGCTCGAGAGTGGAATGCATGATCCATGTTTAAATCACCTCGGGGGAAGAATATAAGAGGAATAATTCTTAATGAAGATTGGTTGTCCAATTGTAGATATGTTTCCTCTTTCACATCTCCAATTGTGGAGTTGATCAAGTATGCCGATTTTGATTCCCCTAATTGCTTAGAAATACATAAATATATTAATTGCATGGTGGGTAATGCAAGGCACATAATTCATGAGAGAAACCCCTCCTTGGATTTTTTCGAAGAAATCCAGAAGATGACATATAAGAGATGGAACAAATTCAATTCCTCTCTTCCCATGGTTGCATATCCCTTTCATACAAAGTGGTATACAAAGAGACAAAACATAG
>ML805652.1:96890-127926 GCA_009831015.1 Picea engelmannii
TGCATCTAAAAAAACTTTTGGAGGCATCTTCTCATCCCCTTTCACAATTCTAATGACTCATAGGAAACACACTATGTAGACCTAGTCTAACCATGCTTCCCAAGGAATTGAGCAACGAGCCCATAATAGAGGAAAAGGACACCAGACGCCCACACCAACAATAACTAAACTAACTAAACAACTTTCCCCAAAAGAGATACCAAGAAAGGGAAGAAAGGCCAATGAACTAAATTATGATAAATAGTCATCGGTGTCTCCAACAAACATCATTGAAGAGTCTTCTCGAGTCTTGAGTTTGAAGACTTTAAGACTCACCTCCTTGTCCATAGGATACATAACCAAATGAGATGGAATGTTTCCCTAATTGAATTAAAACCCCACACTCATAGATGCACATAGCTCCAAGTGCCATTAGCCCTACCATCCTGTCAAGATGAAAATATAGTACATCAACTCACGAGAGGAATAAATTTGCACGTTGACAATGTGGATAAAAGTGCCATGTATATCCCATTTCTTTACCCATTATCAAATGTGTAGAATAACATTGACCAGGGGAGCGAGATAGAGACCAACATCCTCCCTTTTGTTCTACAAAATCTTTCTTTTAAGTCAGTCCCTTCACTTGCTTTGGTGTCTGCCAATGCATTATGGCATCTCAATAAATGAAAACATTCCAAAGTTTCAAATCCTGTAATTAGACCATGAATACACTTTATGAGCTGAGCAAAGGGCTCTCCTTTAGTAATGAAAGAGAGCGAATATAATGTGTAATGAGGTAAGAGTCTCCACCAGCCAAAGACTAGGTGACTACAAGATCCTTAAAAGTCTAAGATCAATGAACCTTTATACACTGTAACAAACTCAAAATCGTTGTTAGTTACAATTCCTAGGCCCCATACAAACTCATCCTCTATTTTTCCATAGAGATCAAATATTATCCCCTACAAAAAAAAAATATTTATAATTTTTTTCAATGAAGATATTTATGATTAGTTGGTAAAAAATATCGATGATTCAAAGTAGAGAATTAAGATCAAATTTCACGAAGTCATCCCTCATCATGTTAAATGTAAAAGTACAAGTTTAAAGCTCCAAGACAACGATTCTCTCTCTCTCTCTCTCTCTACACACACACACACACGAAGGCTAATTATTAATAAAACATAAAATGTATATAACATTTTATTAAAAATAAGAGTTGTTTAAAGTGTTCACTAGGAGTAGAGGCAAACAAAGCTAATAAGTATAGTCGTTGATTATGCGAGGTACTCAATTTTGTTACACAAATTATTAAAAAAATAGTAAACACCCGCCTTAATGATGACTTGAGCATAACCAAAACAATTTAATAAAATGATTAACTCGCCAACATGAAACATCACATAACACAGTAACACGCAATACTTCAACATTGAGAGGGGGGGTCATCATTATCCTTAGAAATTGGCCCCAATCATTCAGTAGAATGTGCAATATCTTAACCCATCCATTGTTTACCTAATGCACAAGTTCCCGAGGCCTTTTTGCCTTTGAAATAACAATGGGTCAATCACAAGCACTTATCATTCTCAGGAACAAGGTGGAGGGTAGCCGTGGCACTTCTCTTAATGCTCATTCATTGTTCAACCTACTCGATGGTGATAATTTCCTTCAAATTACCAATAGTGGGTTGTTGCAAGGGTCCCCTTGCTCATAGTGCATGATGCATGATCACGATATCTTATTCATTGCATCAAATGGGTCATTTCCATCTCCATCTCACGGATGTGGCCTTGAACCTATATGCAAAGGTTGACATGTATCATGATCCCTTCATCCTAGATAAACACATTTTTTTTACAATGACAACTATTTAGGAAAAAAAGAGGGCAATGGGGTTAAACCAGAAAGTCAGAGTGCCTTCCAGAAATTTATGAAGAGGCTGATACAAAATGACAAAAATAAATGAGATCTCCTCTATTCACATGAAATCTTGAGACAAGTTTTAGTTCTCTACTCTTGCGTATCAAATTACAATTGCTAATGTATACTCTAATGAAAATCTCTATCAATTTAACAACATTAAAATACATTTGCCATTGTGGATAATATTCGTCCTCAAATGGAGTGGCCACATTTGCAACTTCGACTCCATTTTGTGCAACACGAGGACCTACAACCGGGGCGAATTGCTCATTAGTTTGTAGGGGACGAGGGTTTCATGTATTTCTATCATTTCACTACAAATAGTTTGCATAGACTCCATGGCTTCATTCTATTGCAACATGATTGAGTTAGTTCATCTCTCACCTCCTCTGCCATCAATAGAGAGATGTTAATTGCGCAAATACATCTCCATTATGCCTTTGTCCGAGGCGAACTTATGTCAATATGGCTCTCATGGTCTAATGGTTTTGAGTGAGATGGCATCCTAAAGAAATAGTGATGCCCTCAACCCATCTAATTCTTGAAATTGGTGAATCTCTAGTTAAAGACACTTCAAATTCCCCATTGTCATTAGTTATCGGAGATTCGACTCCATTGAACCCTAAAAATAATGCACAATAGATAACAAACACAAAGTCTTTTAGTCTAAAGAGAATGAAGGACAACATAAGCATACTAGGTGTGTCATACCTTCCACTTAGAAGCTTCACAACATTAATTGAAGATATACTGAAATCCAATTCACGAAGAAGGAGATTAACCTTTCGAGTGTGATGTATAGTTTTGTGTGTAGATGACATATTTACTAGAGGGAAAGGTGAGAAAGGGGGAGACCATGCCAAGTATCTCCTCCCATGCACACCTTGTTCTCATATTTCAATTGCTATTGCTATTAAGGGATGTATCAAGGCTGTGACCTAGTGAAGGTTTCCATATTAAAGAGGCAATCAAAGATCTTTATGCTTTGATGAGGAGTTGCCCCTCGCTAGTAAATGTTAAATTATTTGAAGATGTATCAAATAGAGACGTTGACAAAGGAGGAACGAGGCACACAAACTGAGAAGGAGAAAATAAACATATTAATATCATATATATTTTAAAATCACAATTTTTTTTTCAAATCTAATTTATATAATTTTTTTTATAACATATTCATTTTTTCCAAATCTTAATAAATTGTCATATTGGACGGCCTCAAATAAACGATTGCCAAGTAAAGCAATGTTCCATTTAACGAGAGAAGAATGGAATTGACAAAAACCAACTCAAAAAATGGCTAAACCCATTTGATTGGCCAAAACCATCTTTGCAAACTTGCACAACAAGAAATTTTAAGTGAAAACCAACAATGACAAATCTATATCTGTAATTTTCTGATTTGTTTAAAAACGACCAACGGGTTTCCAAACCTTAACCATGGTTGAGAATTTATTTATAAGGGAGTGTCGACTGTAAAACAAAACCCTACCGTATGGGCGTCTGCCATTTGACAGAGAAAAGTAGTTTTTGAAGAGGAAATTATATACATTTTCGTGTGACAAGAGGCGGATTTCTGAACCGGAAGCCCGTCTTTTCTCAGGGATTTGCCGAGGAGGAGGAGGAGAAGGGGAATCCCGAGCAGCCAGTTTTTGCTGATTTTCCAGGCCAGCATTCAAAATGAGGTGACTATGTCCCCTTTCATTTGTTTTTCTTTTTCCCGCTTAAACCCACTGTTCTATTCCTTTCTGGTGTTCTCCGTGTCTTTTTGATGTTCTGTGTGGGTTTCGCCCCCCTTTCGAATAACAGAGACAAGAACAATCCCTCCATGTCCTTTTGGGTTTTCTTACATTTCGAGAAACTGCAAGCTTCTTTGCAAACAAGAACCCAGTAATTCTAAAATTATACCATTCTTTTGGGTTTTTAGGGTTTAGGGTTTATTATATATTTATTTAGTGCATTTAGATTGAAGTACATTGCGTCTGCAAAGCTTGAGGTTGACTCTGGCATGGGCACAGAATCAAATATGAATGCTATCCGAATCACCAGGTAGTGTTGTATTGTGGAAAATCAGCTTTTAAACCATTTTCTTATAGTCAATTCACAGTTCTCTAATCTGTAGTAGATGTCTGACACCGAAGAAGAAACTTTTGAAAATCCAACATAGGCTGTCATATTTCTGGGCTTTAAGCTGCGACAGTACTTTGATCCTCCGACGTTTCGAGCAAATTCCTTGCCCATCATCAGGGAAAGCCTAAATTAATCAAATCTAACGTACTCATGGTTTTGGCCATTTTTTATGTAATCATGATAACCATGATTTATGTATGTGATGTAATGCCCAGTTTATACGAAAGTGTAAATTTTAAATACATGAACAACTATATTCCTTTAAAAAATTCCCTTGCTCTTCTGTAATTTCGGAGTGAACAAACATGCTACATCCTTGGTCCTACCTGTTGAAATGAAAGGAGATCTAGCTTATAAGCAAGTCCTCTCTTATGTAATCACCATGACCATGACTCATGCCAACGTTCTGAATTCCTGGTCCTTCATATTGTACGAACGGAAATCTCAGCTACTCCAAGCTAGTTTCCTAATTATTTTGATAATCTCAGTTGATAGCTACGCTGTATAGGATAACTCTTTGGAACATTGGTAGAGTTACTAAAAGCCAATGAGCATCATAGACCACACTGTGTTGTGGACAATATTGACAGCCAGCCATAAAAATAACAAACTTCTTAATTGCCGACAGATGTTTTAGTGGCAGACACATTGAGCAAAATATCATAGTGCATGGTTCGAAAAGCTGAGTAAAATGTGATTGAAAATGCAGTGATAGAATCTCTATGTCCGAATTTGAGGAATTGTATCTTTTCCTTTTACATTAGTAGGCCTCGAAGAGAACATGAATTTTTCAAGTTGTTTATATTTTTAATATGCAACCTACTCAGCAGTACAGAAGGACAGAGCCAGGTAGAATAGGTTAATGCCTTCATTATGTGATTAATATAAATATCCTTTTTGTATGCCTTCGTGAGCTAATAGTCATCGGAGAAACATGAATGTTTCTATTATCTAACCATGATAAAGGAGCTCAAAGAAACATTGTTAAACACCCCAGCGCAACTATCAGCATATCAAATGAAATATGTCGATTCAAGTTCAGTTGAACTTTTCTAATGATTGCGAATATGCTATGGAGTTATTTCAACTTTGAACAAGGAAAATATTATATGAGCACATTTTACATGCTGACAGGCTTAAATGATCTGAAGTTTCCAGATTTTATGGTCCTTACTTTTGAAGCCAATTATCATTGTTTTCCAGATTATTTTCAATTCCCATATATCCCGCAAAGAAAACAATCTGATTTTTTAAAGGTAGCAAACACATCATTAGGTTACTTTAAAGGATTATTCACTGAACGATTACAATATTAAAGTTACTGTCCTTTGTTCTCCCTTGTAATTGGTCGCACTTTCATATATTTGTGTTTTAATGGGTGTGATTATCTAAAATGCGCTGCAAAATCTAATTTTTTCGTGAAATAAAATAGACTGTAGATTGAAGATTTTCATTGCTATGTAAGGTTATTTTTTCTGTTGTTGCATCTTGAGCCAAGGCTTGCGTACTTCGTGTTGAGAAAAACATGTTTTGGAAATATCGAAGATGCTTCCCTATTCCACTTAAGTATTGAGTATCCTCCACCTATCAAGAGGTGGGCCATTGTTTTACATTGTGATGCACATTGTTAAGAAATAGAACACACAAGACAAGACCATCAATATGACAGAAAAGGCCTCAAGCCATCTTGTTCAATTATTCACACCAAAGTTACAAATATATAATACAATGGGTGATGCCACCTCATAGAGAGATTTGCTCTAGATCCTAACACCTTGCATGGTGACTAGGCTAGGGAATATTAACTAAATCATTTAGTCATCACTTGAGCATAAATCACCATTATCCTAAATGAATAATACAATTTAAGGTGACAAGAAGACTTAATGATTGGTAAGGTAAGCCATAGGATAAGATCCCTCCCCCTCAATTACAAGTCTACATCCTTGTATCAGCTAAGCAATAAACACTAATGCAAAAGCTGATATACTGGATCTTTTCAGAAGACTAATAAGAGAGATTTGCTCTAGATCCTAACAATTTGCATGGTGACTAGGCGAGGAAATCTTAACTAAATCATCGAGTCATCACTTGAGGATAAATCGCTATTATCCTAAATGAATAATACAATTTAAGGTGACAAGAAGACTTAGTGATTGGTAAGGTAAGCCATAGGCTAACAGACATGACCTTATAGCTCGACTTAGTGTCCATGATGGGTCAATTGCTTAAATGGATACTTTGTAGGAGCACCTTGGCCACTTTTTCAAGGAGTCAAACCCTAGGGGGACTATAGCAATCCCTCACTTTCTCCGACCCGGTTGACTTCTCGCCTCCAAGAAAAAAAGAAAGTATTTTAGCTAGATATTAATTGAATTGACCATTATTCTATTAATTTCATTTACCCCTTCTAATCATGTTGACTCTTACATCTTTTGGTCGATAGCTTGTAATGTTTTCCTTGCCCATGCTTTATAGCTCAAGCTACTTGTGCATTGTTCTATTGAACTCAATCTTCTCTATTACACTTACTTTAGACTTGTTGCCTAATGTCTTACACTTCTTCTGTTCCCTTGTTCTCAATTAAGATCAATTTTTAATATCCATCTCAACAAGTATATTTCTATAATGCTCAAAAGAACGAGGCTATGGATTGTCTCTATTTCCCCCTTGTTGGAGGGATCAATATTTGGTATTGATCTAGGTGAATTTGTATCTCACAATGATGTGACTGTGGACATTGTTAGTTTGGATTTAATTGGGATTGGTACAGATGCAATAAAAATAATCCCTTGCTTTATAATTACTACAGTTTACTATGGAACCACTTATTCCATTGCAGAGATCCTCTTGTTCAACTTTTGATAAAATTTAGAGGTACTTTCTAAACACATAAGATGGATGATTTATAATGTTGTTTTCTACATCAATTTGTACAAACATAACTACTACTAGGTGATATTGTAAGGTTTTTAAGCTTTGAAGCATATGCTTTTGTAGCACGAGATATACTCATTAGTAATTATAGGGCATTTTAGGACACTTTTGATAAATATCCAGAAGGTCCTTATTGATGGGGAACACACAAAGATAAGATAATTTATTAATGTCCATTAGATGACCACAAAAGTAGGTCAATGGGACTAAAAGGTACAACTAGTGTAAATATAATGTGGGAATGCGAAATCAACTCCTAGATAAATGATAAAGAACTGATAGAGGTTTTAGTCATTGTGAAAGGGTTGATGCAAAGGTGGATGATATCCTCCGGGGAGTTATTGGGGTTGAGAGGATCAGTTGCACGAGGGAGCATAAGATCGAGGGAGCCCCAATCTCCTGCCACAATCTTAGGGGTAATTTGATGATTGGGTGGGGCTTGGCCTTGGAGCCATCTAGGATTGCTTTATTTGTGTGTTTGGTGGTGCATGATATGTAACCTGGAATGATAACCCCTCACAGGCCTCAAAGATGTCGATTGAACACATTGGGGGGGGGTCGAGAAAAGACTCGAGGCCTCACCTATCTAGCATTTGAAGTACTTCGTTTGTTGCCTTGCTTGGACGAGACAACTTGGAAGTATGAAGTGATCCTTTGCACAAAGGAAAATAAAGACAAAATATTAGATGGAAATCACTTGATTCATTAACCTCAATGAGGCTTGATACAATGACAGTAACATGTCTATATGGAACTTGCGGGTTCTTTTATAGAAAAGCTGGGCAATCCAAAGTATTCAAAATAATAACAAAATATTAACTACTCTAATCAAGGATGACTTTGAGATGCCTTGAATTATCAATGAAATAACCAAACTAGCTACCCATAACCCTTCAAGGTTATCACATGCATAGTTTTAAAAACTGTCGAATCGTAACCAAAACTGGTTGGTTTGATCGGTTTGATGGTCGACCAGTTCAGACCGGCCAGTAAATCGAACCAGTCGGTCGGTTTATGATGGAACCGGCTGGTTTGGTACCGAATCGGTCGGTTCGGTACCAAACTGGTTGGTTTCGTCATAAATCGACTGGTTCGGTCTGTACCGGCTGTATTGGACCCACAAACTTAAAAAGTTATATTTTTTTTTCAGCTAAACCTAAAACCTAAGATCCTAAACTCTAATTCTAGTCTATAAGACACTCTCACTCCCCTTTAAGTGCCTCACACCTCTCTCATTCAACATTTGGGAGCATTTGGGTTTTGGAGTAGCATTGATTCTTGAAGAGCAGCATTAAGGAGCTTCTTGGGAAAGTGTTTTGGGCAGTTTGTGGTGGATTTGGCATCTCAACTAGGAGGCTATAGCTCATCTTCAAGTTTGGAGGAGTTGGATTAGAGGTATGTTGAAAATTTGCCACCCTTTTTTTTCCCATCTTGGTTGTTGAATGTTTGAAACTTAGATAGAATCATAGAAGATAAAGTAAGAGTCTAAGACAAGGTTTCTTCTTTGCATTTTCAGATTGCTTGCATTGTGCAAATTACACCTTTGCTTTAGCCTTTGAGTTTGCATTTACAAATTTACAATGGCCCCAAAAGCTAAAGATGTTGCATGGGTTCATGCTGAGGTGATTGAAGGTCTAATGTATTGCAAGTATTGTCAAAAATGCATCAAGGGGGGGGGGGATTCATAGGATGAAAGAACACTTGGCTGGTGTTAGAGGCCAAGTTAAATCATGTGAGGCACCATTAGATGTTATTGGGCCTATTAGAGAAGAGATTCTAAAAGTACTTAATGACTACCAACAAGAAAAGGTTAGGGAAAAAGCTATACAAGCTGAAATAGGGAGGAAGAGGACTGTAGCACAAATGAAGGCAGCCAACCCCACTTTTGATTATGAGGGCTCTCCATCTATTCATTCTACCGGTGTTAGAGACCCCTTTCATTATGTTCCCCCTCCCCTTGAAAGTGAAAGTATTATGCATCAACCTAAAAGTAAAAAGAGGAATACCATCCAAAGGTATTTCACACCTCCCCCCACTTCTGGCTCTGACAATGCCAATGTTTCTCAAGTTCAACCCACTCAATTTCAGCCCACTTTAGATGACCATTGGAAGAAACAATATAGAGAGATTGATTATGAGTACATAGCTAGATGGTGGTATCATGCTGATATCCCCTTCAATGCTGCCCGCTCACCATATTACCAACCTATGTGGGATGCCATTATTGCTTGTGGTAGGGGCTTCAAAGGCCCTAGTATGCATGATTCGAGGGGATCTCTTTTGCACAAAGAGGTCGCATCCATTGAAGAATACTTGACAGATTTGAAAGTATCATGGGCCAAAACAGGATGTACCATCATGTCAGATGGATGGAGTGATGGAAGGAACCGTACTATCATAAATTTCCTTGTCTCTTGCCCACAAGGAACCATGTTTTTGAGATCAATTGATGCATCTGATAGGGTCAAAGATGCAAACTTGCTATTTGAGCTCTTAGCTGATAGGGTCAAAGATACAAACTTGCTATTTGAGCTCTTAGATGAGGTTGTTATGGAGGTGGGGGTGGCCAATGTTGTTCAGGTCATCATAGATAATGCCTCTAACTATGTTCTTGTTGGGAAGTTGTTAGAGGAGAAACACAAAACCATATTTTGGACCCCATGTGGTGCACATTGCATAGACCCCATGCTCGAGGACATTGGCAAACATGAATGGATCAAAAACACTATAGAGCATGCCAAAAGCATCACAAAGTACATCTACAACCACTCATGGGTTTTGAACCCGTTGAGGAAAAACACAGAGAACAAGGAACTTCTTAGGCTTGCCATCACTAGATTTGCAACTCACTTCTTGACATTGCTATCTACGGCTTCCCAATCAAAGAACTTGCAAAAGATGTTTGCATCTGATGAATGGAATGCATCTCAGTGGGCCCGCAAACAAGATGACAAAGACACCAAAAAGAATGTTAATGATCCCACTTTTTGGAAAAAAATAGCAAAAATTGTGAAAATTGTCGAGTCACTTGTTACGGTGTTGTGGCTAGTGGATGGGGAAAAATTGGCCATGGGTTACATTTATGAGGCTATGGATCAGACAAAGGAGCAAATAAGGGCAACATACAAGGATAGAGTGACCAAGTATGGGCGTATTTGGGAGATCATTGATCGTAGATGGAACAATCAACTCCATTACCCTATACATGCAGCTGGGTATTTCCTGAACCCAAGGTATCATTACAGAGCTGAGCTTGGAGAAGATTTGACTCAGGAGGTTAAAGATGGCTTGTATGAGTTCCTTGAGCGCATGGTCCCTTCTGAGAGTGAGCAGTTGGAGATACACCAACAGATCAGTTCTTTCACTAGAGCCACAAGTACCTTTGGCAAGAACCTAGCAAAGATTGCAAGGGATGTGGATGAGCCAGGTAACAATTCCAAAGTTTAAAGTTCAATTGTTTAAAGTTTAAACTTTACATTTTATATACTTTATAATTTATTACTTCAAGGAACTAACTTGACTAACTATGTTTTTTGCAACATACTGGTGGGAATCATTTGTCAGCCAATGTCCTCAATTGCAAAAGTTTGCAATTAGAGTGTTGAGTCAAACTTGCAGTGCTTTCGGGTGTGAGCGCAATTGGTCTGTCTTTGAGAGGATTCACACAAAGAAGAGAAACCGTTTAGAGCAAAAACGGTTAAATGATCTAGTCTTCGTGTAGTATAACCTTCGGCTAAGGCGCAACCAATTGTTGAACAAAAGACTTGATTCATATTCCATTGTGTTGGGTGATGTTGATCCAACTTTAGATTTGGTAGTGGAGACTCACCCACCAGAGTTTGTTCCTGACTGTGATTTGGAGGTGGATGAGGCAGGGCAGGTTCAGATGGATGCAGATCCACTATTAGGGCCCCACGGTCCAATTCCAGAGTTAGACATGGCAAGCCCTAGTGGAACTGTAGTTAGGCATAGTCGTATACCTCGTCGTACTTGTACTACTACAACTAGTGCAACTTTAGAGCCTATAGTCATAGATATCTCTGATGATGATGAGTTTGAGGCCGAGTTTGAGTCTGAGTCAGAGACAGATGATGATGCCGAGGGCGAGGTTGCTCATGCCATTTCTACTTCTAGCAGTAGTGATGATTGATCGTTGATCAATGAGATAGTGACTTGTAGTCCTGACTCTTGTTAGTATGTTATTTGTTGTTGTAGAGGCCATTTAGAGCCTCCTTGATTATGTATTTATGTTCCAATCTCTAGATATGTATTGCACTTGGTGCCATTTTGATATATTCATGAACATACGTTGGATATGTTGTCTCTAATTGTCTCTAATGCTTTGGAAACATGATTTAAAATCTTAAAAATATATATTTTTTGTTAAAATTTAAATATTTTATGTATTTTTTAAAAAACTAGTTCATTGAAACTGGTTCGATCGGTTCATTACCGGTTTCGGTTGGACCCTCGACCGGTTCCGGTTTCGGTTTTTAAAACTATGAGATTCACATGTAATCCCCCTTGATCTAAGATGCTTTTCCCTCAAAGCATGGGCAAGCAAGTATTGTTTTCGATAAAAGTGCTTGTCTCCCATGTGGATCCTTCACTTGGAAGTTGCCTCTGTTAGAAAAACAACATCGCATATTGCACATTATATAAAAGATGAACACCAAATGTATTGCGAAGAAATCCTTTGGGGAGTAAAACTCCACTGTAAACAAGATTGCTTTCATTACATGATTGCACGATTTTCATTACGAGTGTTTACAATGGGGATCAAGGCCCCTATAAATAGTGATTAGCCATAGGCCAATTGTCGGGATTAAGTATGGTTCGCTAAGTCACTTTCTAACCACCATATTAACGAGGGATCACTAATGCCATCCTCTAGGCACCACATTATTAATAGACCATTAGGACAATTAATGCCACTAGGTCAATATTTAACGACATATTCCTGCCAAGGTCATTGGGAGTAAGAATGCGAAGTGCCAATTTTCAAAAGACTTCGAGAGTGAAGTGTGCTATGAGCATTTTTATATAAGATATATTTAAATATATTTTGATGCACATATATCAATATTCCCTCGAGTTTTTGGGACGTGGGAGTGGGGAAATGCACATTGAGGATGTGTGGAGACCCTCCAAATCTTTGGGAAATTCATGGGGGATGGAGGTGTTGATATTATGGTAGTTGTGAGAGGTATTTATCTCCACGTGTAAACCTGATGAGAATAGAATATTCCTGGAAGCAAGAAGAAACCCTAATTAGTTGGCTAATAACTCTAGAAGACAAGTTGGCTCAAGAGCATAATTTGTATTAGGTTATTAGCCTCCAAGAGAAGAAGTCGGCTAAAGGAAATATTATATACTAAGTAAATAGGCACTCATAATGAGAAGTCGGCCTAGGCAGTTTGCCAGTTTTAGTATAAATACAGGAGGCCAGTCTTCATTCTGGCAGGCATTCTCAGAACTACAGAAGCAACACTTGTGTGCACTGCAGTTGGCCAGTTTGTGCGCAAGTTTGGAGGAGAGTTGTCGTTGCAGCTGCTGCAACTAGCAGATTTCGGTTTTGGCCTGGACTCTCTCTTGGTTATGGTTTGGACTCTCTGATCATCTCTTGTTTGGTGCGCTACCCTTGGAGAGAGGTGCGCTATCTTGTTTGGCTATCTAGCCTAGGGTTTGCTTTCAGAATGATTCTCTATCAAGGTTAAGGTGCTCGGGGGTGGCTTTGGCCTATGGTTGGGTGACAATAGTGATATTGTCTATGGTTAAACGAGCACATCCATCATATTCTAATAGGTTATGGGCCCACCCTATCTTCAGACAGTCTAACCGCCGGATGATAGATTGGGAGGATTTGCTCAATTGCAGTTGTAGTTGTAGCCAGTTTCTGCTGCAACAATGAAACCCTAACCCTCTCGTTGAGGCACCTTAAGTGAAGAGATTGACCTAATTCTTGGATAGACTAGTGTGCCCTAGCCTAGCACATCTCCTAGTACTCTCAGCAAGCTAAGATGTCAAGTTTGAGTTTTTGGTCAAATCTAGGGTTGACCAAGTCAAAACAGCCATGACTTACTCTATGAAGTCAGAAAACAAGTTAGAAGGGGCTTCTAACTTCAGAGCATGGAAGACAAGGATTGATCTCATCCTTGCCAAGAACAAAGTGTTGGATATCGTGAAAGGAAAGATTGTGGAACCAACGTTTGAAGAAGGAAAAGAGAAGTAACTGCCGAATGTTGCAGTTATGGAGAAGTTCAAAGACAATGACATCAATGCCATGAGTATCATAGTGGATTCTATAAAAGACCACTTGATACCCTACATCTCCCATCTTGATTCATCTAAGAAGATGTACGATGCCCTAACAAAACTCTTCTTAATCAGAAACATTGGACAAGTAATGAGTCTGAAGAATGAGCTCCGTGACATGAAGATGAATGATAATGACAACATAACATCATACTTTGTGAGAATCTCTCAGTTAAGAGATCAACTACAAGCTATTGAAGAAATCATTTCAGAGAAGGAACTGGTAAATATAGTACTCAATGGTCTTCCCAAGACATGGGATGCATTTGTCGCAAACATGAACACAATGAAGGAGTATCCTACATTTGAAGAACTTTGGACTTGATGTGCACAAGAAGAATCAAGAATTAGTGCAAAAGAGAAACCTCAAAAGAAATACAGCCTTCACAACAAGATTCAAGAAATTCAGGAACAAAAGGAAGTTTGGCTCAAGGAAGAAGCCAAATCAAGAGAAAGATATGTTAGAAATACAATGCTTAACTGTCGAAAATATGGTCACTACAAGAATCATTGTCCCGAGCTAAAGAAAAGGAAGGAGGCACATGAAGCATCAGTTGCTGAAGAAAGGGAATCTTCAAAGAAGACTAAGCAGGATAAAACAAACTTCTTCTTCTAAGACAAGGTAACATTACTCCTCATAGTTCTTGTACATACCATGTTTACATAGTTTTTGTACACATCTTGCATATCTATCTCTTAGAAGATAAGATGTTCAAAGAGAAACTACACCTATGGAAGATCAACAAAATGAGGACTTGCTATCACAATGACTACAAGTTAGGCAATACACATGAAAGGATGAAGTACATCAACAATCCTTGGTAACAATTCATGTGGAAGCTATTACATAAGTAACAGTTGCAAGATAAGTCAAAATCATAATCAATCTTGAAGAAACCTAGAAGAAGTAAAGACAAAAAGAAGTCAGCAATCTAGAGGAAATTGGAGAAAGACTTATGACACTTTGCAGAAGGCAATAAGGATGCAGATGGAAGCGTGGACTCTGTTAGATGGAGGGAGCCGTTTATATATTTCCCAAAGAAGAGCATGCATTCATACATGAAGCAAGGATTAGGAGGGAGCTAATCCTATGATCCATTGATGATGATAAAGTATATATCCATGGTAGCAGCCATGAAAAGTAGTACGTGTTCAGTTTGACTTTAGAAGAAGCCTTCTTCGAAAAGAAGCCTTAAAATATCCCTGGTTGTCCGTCCACATCCATGATCCTACGATGAAAGAAAAAAGTTGGAATCTTCAGGGCATGGAATCTATAGAAAACTCCATGGACCCAAGAGCTAAAGAGAAACATGAGGAAGAACATGAAGATTCCAAGAGAGAAGGAAAATCCAGAACAACCAATCATTGTATCGAGAATCACAAGACTACTAGCCTGATCTAAACTCACTAAAAAGCAATCAAGCAGAGGAACTGATGAAGAACAGTGTATGGAAGACTTATGAATAAAAGCATTGCGAGATCCAGAACTAGAGGTTCTCCCAGATGGAGGGAGAAGACTATGATGATTGTTTTCTCCAGTAAATCAGACATACCTTTACATGAGCCATTATATCGACCGCAATATCCATGGTTTCGAGTTTACATCAGATGAATGCAAAGACTGTTCTCCAGAATAATTGAACAAAGAATGTATGTAGAACAACCTTAAGGCTTTGAGGTATACCAGGAAGAGACTCTTGTATGCAGATGGAAGAAGGTTTTTGTATGGATTCAAACAACTTGGTGCGGAGCCTTCATTGCACAACATAAGCGTGGTGAAAAACCTTCTATAACAAAGATACTGTATCAGAATGGTTACTTAGAACTCAAGGATGATGGATTGCCAATCCATGACAAAGCTCTCATGATGACAGAAGAAGTACCACTTGGATATGTTTCGAGTTTGACCCTTGCCACGATGTTATGAGCTAGCAGGAAACAAAAGAGTTGAATTCAACTATGATGATCAGAGCTATATGAAGCCTTCAGAAAACCAGTGTTCCAGAAAGACCGAAGTACATTGAGATCAAGCATTACTTTCTCTGTGATGAAGTCCAGAAAAGAGAAGTGGTTCTCCAATATATATCTCCACATGTGAGCAGATAAGTAGACATTTTGGTAAAGCCTTTGTTCAAGATGAAAGAGTTTGTGTACTCAAGTTGGAGCTCGTGGAGACGACTTCCTTATTGAAAAAGGAAGAGATGACTCCCAGATTGGGAGGGAGCATTGATGTGTTATTGATTTATGGACAGTCATTTTTCAGTTCGAAAAATGGTCCAGGATGAGCAGTTTCTTTCAAGTTCGGAAAGTGGTTTGAGATTTTTGATGGACAAGCATTTTCCAGTTCGGAAAATGGTCCAGATCGAACGGTCATTTTCGCAATGAAAATGGTTCAATGGATTGCTGATGTCCCATAGACAACGATTCCCCTTGTGGTTAACATAGGGAATGGTCTAGGATAGTCTCTCTTCTTGACGGTCACTCTCAATAGTGGTCAAGAAGACTGGTCCACCTCGTTGGACGATCATTCTTTCGAAGCTCACAGTTGTGAGCAATTTCGAAGAATGGTCCCTTTTGGAGGTTGGTGCAGGACAATCATTTCCTTAGGAAATGGTCCGGATAGCCATTCCCTAGGGCAGATTCATTCTCTCTAGGTTGCACTTTGTTTAGTGCCGGAGGAATGGCCCAGATAGGTGAATGGTCCAGGTTCAGCAATAAGGGACAGGTATTCCCTAGGGCAGATTCATTCTCTCCAAGTTGCACTTTGTTTAGTTTCGGAGGAATGGCCCAGATAGGTGAATGGTCCAGGCTCAAAAATTGGGACAATTATTCTTCCTTTTTTGAGAAGAATAGTCCAGATAACTCATCGTTGATGTTTTACTTTCTTAGGGCAGATGCTTTTCTAGATCTCACAGATGTGAGTGGAAGAATGGCCCAGATGATTCAGTTTATATATCATAACAATGTTTTCTGTACAGGTTGATGATATGATTGTTATGGAGACTGTATGTCTCCAGACAGTAGATGTATACTACTGTAGTGGATGTGTTCCACTAATTGTGACTATATATCACTGATCAAGTATTTGTGTGCTACTTGGTGTGGCGATGTACCATTGGATTGTAGTTGTGTACTACTATGGATAGACACAGTTGTGTTCTATTGAATGATATTGTTCCGATTGCCTTGAAGACTATCGGTAGTGTTCGAAATGATTATCAGCTAGATGGATGATCAATGGACAGAGATTCCCCAGACGAAAAATGGTCCAGGACATTTATTCTTCTAGGACATATGTTCGGATTAGAAGAATGGCTCTTATGTCACTTTGTGGAGTGATTGACTTATCCAACATCATGTTTGATTACTCAGATGGAGTATGGTTTTGAGAGATGATGCAACTGATGACACTGATAGTGATGATGGTACTCATGATCTAATCACGAGTTAGTCTATATGACTATATTGATGCTACCGGGTAAATGGTATGTTTGTGCTCAAGACCATTACCTTCAATACCTCCCTAGCTAGGAGGGAGTGTTGATATTATGGTAGCCGCGGGAGGTATTTACCTCCACGTGTAAACTTGACGAGAATAGAATATTCCGGGAAGCAAGAAGAAACCCTAATTAGTTGGCTAATAACCCTAGAAGACAAGTCAGCTCAAGAGGATAATTTGTATTAGGTTATTAGCCTCCAAGAGAAGAAGTCGGCTAAAGGAAATATTATATACTAAGTAAATATGCACCCAGAATGAGAAGTCGGCCCATGCAGTTTGCCAGTTTTAGTAAAAATATAGGAGGCCAGTCTTCATTCTGGCAGGCATTCTCAGAACTGCAGAAGCAACACTTGTGTGCACTGCAGTTGGCCAGTTTGTGCACAAGTTTGGAGGAGAGCTGCCGTTGTAGCTGCTGCAGCTAGCAGATTTTGGTTTTGGCCTGGACTCTCTCTTGGTTATGGTTTGGACTCTTTGATCAGCTCTTGTTTGGTGCGCTATCCTTGGAGAGAGGTGCGCTATCTTGTTTGGCTATCTAGCCTAGGGTTTGCTTTCAGAATGATTCTCTGTCAAGGTTAAGGTGCTCGAGAGTGGCTTCGGCCTATGGTTGGGTGACAATAGTGATATTGTCTATGGTTAAACGAGCACGTCCATCATATTCTAACAGGAGGAACGTTGGGGCCCCTAGCATAAGGGGCCTTGTCTCTAATTTTATAAAAAAAATCCCAACAATAACAATTCATGTTGTGTAAATTTATCATTCAATGTAAATACTAAATTCAAATTTGTAAATTATACAAACGTGATTCACCAATCACCATTGTTATTATCGTATTTCACATTGAATCAATGATACATGCACATCAAATTTACAAATTTGTAACTTATAACAAACAAAATACATTGATTCAAATTCTAAATAGTACTAAGTAACCACTGAAGTCTGAAATAATAAATTATAATTACTCATAAATAGTAAAGAGTGATGAGTTGGAAATAACATTGGACAGTGAAGACTAAAAGTTGTTAAAGAAATCAACATCAAATGAGCATCAAGAAGTCAATGCCATTGATTGGTTCTCTTTAGTCATCTCCTATATGAAAGCACCAAGATCATGAATAGGAGTGTCACTATTTGAGTTAGAGTCACTCTCATGAGTAACCGAGGCAAATTGCGGCTAGCTCTCATCTCAAAGTCAAATGCTTAATCACTTGTAAATGTCAAATAGGAGAGATGTATAGGTAAAGGTGAATTATGTTTATTAGTTTACCAATTTTTTGTTTTTTTAAACCTTTTTAATGCTTTTTTTCAAGTTTTTATGCTTTTGGAAAAAATCGATGGGGTGCCTGCAAGCCCCCCTTTTTGGGATGTGGTGCCCACAAGACCCCATTTTTGCGAAATGCGTCCCACAGCTCAACTAAATGTTTTGGGGTGTTTTTCTCGAAGTTTCACAAAAACAGGGGGTGTGGCGAACCGTTTCGCCAAGCACCCCTTCTCTTGGGGGCATTTGGAGCGAGGAGAGCACACCCTTGACTCTTTGGGACATGTCCCTGTGTAACATTGATATATATTCAAAAAATCTTGCAGAATGACAAATTAATAGCAGGAAATATGATAACATAGATTTTTGTAGTAGATTAATGATAATCATTAAAGCATCATCCATTTAGAACAAAAATAACATCGACCATCTAGCAGTTATAACTTATAGTGTTGTCATCAAATGATCAACCATAATATCAACCATCAAGTTTCAAGTTTAAACATATAACGTTTGTCATCATCAAAATGTAACAGATAACATCAACCATTAAATGAAATAGGGTGTCGTGACCAAAGAGTTGTAATATACAGTCAATAGTTCAAACTTCAACTATCATGTAATGTTTACAAATAGGTCAAAATAAAGAAAAATAATTCTAAGATCTACAATCTAGATTCTAAACTGAAAAACACAAATAATTCTGTTACCTACTAAGCTTTCTTAAGTCTCTTGCCATGGGCAATTTCTAATTTCTTCTCCCATGGTCTAGTAGCAATAAAAATCGTTCCTGGAGTGCTGGGAATTGTTTCAGGAGTGCAAATGAGGAATCGTTCTGGGAGTGCACCCCCTTTGAAGCGAGCTTTGGGAGTGTGAGCATGAGAGAGGGGAAGCTTCCTTGTAGCTAGGTTCTCAACAGCTTCATCTTTATCAACATTAATTGCAAAATGATCAGATGATGGGCAGAGCCAAATGACAAATTAGCACACCTAGTGCAGTCTTGTATCATTACATGATTTTTTATGCCCGTAGATGTATGCCTTCGTAGAAATGTTTGACAAAAAATGAAAAATTAATCTGCAAGAAAGAATAAATGTAATTGTTCATGCGATGTCAAAGTTTACTTTCTGCTCAACAGGTCTAATTTGTTGGTATTCAGGGAACAATTTGGATTAATTTGAGTTTTCACCAAGAATTTTCATCTTTTATCTATTTTACTATCTTGACTACTTTGAGAAGGGTGTTAACATGGAGAAGAGTTGCTCATAGTTGATTATGTGTGCTTTAAAGGATTTTGCTGATCTATTGTGCCTAGGCTTGACTTTGAAATTTCTTTCTCACTGTGTTAAAAAAACTGGTTACAAAAGAACAAATCAAAACTTTTTTAAGTATTCTTTTGGAAAAAATGCCCTTTCTTGGGTTAAAACTTGTAAGACATTTGTTGTAGTTCACATTAAAATGTTTCTTCAGTTTCTATCGTTATATAATAGCTACTAGCTGTATTTAAGTGGTTTTTATGTATACAAGTTCATTTAATTTCTGATAAAAATTAGTGTTTGTCTTGCAGTAAGCCTATGGATGAGGATATGGTGAGTTTAATTAAACCTTTCTACCTTGAAGAGATTTAAGTTTTTATTTTTTTTGTGTTGGCTTTCTAAACTTTTCATAAGTTTTATCAGTTTCACCGAGTTTGGATTTCTTATAAGAAAGTTTCTATAAGTTTATAGGTTTTACATCTTCTGAGTTACTTTGGTTGCACTTGTTGTGCCTTTTTAAGCATTTTTAATGAAATTGTAACAATCATCTTACTGTATCGCTTTGAGATGAAGACAAATGCATTGCAACAATAGAATGTATTAGAATTGTGCTAGTTGCAAAGTATCAGCTTCATGTTCTAACAGTAATATATGGTCTATGATAGTTCTTAACTTTTAAATACGACATGGATTTTATAATTTTATCTGTTATGCCAAGTTTTAAGGACACCAGGGGTTTGGGCGGTGTACAGGGAACAATTGTTTATGGCATTTCTATTTGAGTTATTTGGGTTGCATTCAGGATTGCATTTTGCTGCCTTTTCAATTTCAATCATGCTTCTTGTAGTAATCATAACATTTGTTTTACTGCGTTACTTTCAGCTGCTAACAAATGCATTGCAATTCTTGCATGTATTAGAATCATGCTAATGGAGAAGTATTAACTTGAAGCAGATGACCGGAGAGACAACCCCGATCTCTAGGGGATGTCACCTCATCTAACTCACAAACAACTGTAAACACATACATTTGTAAATAACAGATTTATAAAAAATAGAAGATATAATGAAGTAATTACAACTATACACATTACAGCATCTGATTAGAGAATTCTTGAACTCGAAAACCAAAATGGAAATATAGTGAAATGTTGATTTATAATCATGATCAGTACTATGGTACACAATAATTTATACAACTATCGTGACACAAAAAAACACTATTGCATGGGTATTATTGCAGATATGGGGACTGAATTTTTAAATACTACATGAATTGTACAATTTCTTCTATTATGCCAAGTCTTCGGGTTTAGGGCTGGGGGGACAGGGAACAAGTTTTGCAGAAGGGTTTATGATGCAGGAGCATACCTATTGTATGGGCCATCCTGCATCACCCAAAAATATTTCTATTTCAGGAGCATACCTATTGTATGGGCCACATTGTAGAGACCTAGGCATAAATCCAGTAGGCTGTCAGTGATGATGTGGACTCGATTGGCATTGTCAACTATGATTAGCTAGTGATGACGTGGACCCAATTGAGATTTTCAACTATGATCAACAAGTGATAATGTGTTCCCTGTTGACATGTTTAACGTTGATCAACAGATTTCCAGGAGGTCCATGGCTTATAAAAGGTGTAGACGAATTCATTTGTGGACACCTTTAAGTAGGTGAAAAAATGGGCAACTTGGGATAGCTCAAGTGGGGAGGATGGTCCAAACAGATGAGAAGGGGAGTGCTAGAAGATCTTAATGTTGAGAATTATAGCTCCGAGAGGAACTTTTGCACAGGTTTTGGTGTAAATGTGCGAGAAGTAGTTTAAGATATATTTGAAAAGTAATTCTATTTTCAAAAAGTAAATTCTATTTTGTAAATCACTTAAGTTAAAAAGTGAAAGTCTTATTTTTAGTAGTTGTGTCTCAAAAGTGTATTTCATGTATGCATGACTTAGATTAGGAGTAATCTCAGAAATAGATTAGGGTTTTGATCTCAACTAAAACTATAAAGACGGGGTCAAGATAGAGAGTTCAATAACACAAGAACACATGAGTAGTCGAGCAGGTTGAGTGAGAGAGAGAGAGTGCAGGCAGCCATTAAAGAGGTGTTTCCAGGTAGCGCATAGTTTTGTACAGTCGTACGGGTAGGATCTTACGATTCCGTATAGTCATATAGAAGCCGTGCAGTAGGGCCGTACAGTTTGTACAATAGCATCGTATGGCAGAGAAGTCCTGTTTCTGTTTTTTTTCCAGCAGGTTTACCTCTCAAGTAGCTTGTAGAAGCTCAAGTTCAAGGTGATTTTGGTAACCGTGCAATGCTATTTTTTGGGTAATGTGTGGAGGTTACCTTGTAAGTTTATTGAAGGAATGAAAAGCTGATTTGAAGGAGAAGTAATTACCTGTGTATGTGTGAAATTAGTTTTTATGCTTCCGCTATTTTATTTCCAGTTACTATGTGATTGATGCAATGGTTTGGAATTTATTTCTGCATTAATTTAATTCATCAATTACTTGGTTAATTGAGATCATAAGGACTTTAGTCACCTAGGGTTGGAATTTTCACATGGTATCAAAGCTTATTCCTTCGATTGAGATTCTCTAGGATTTGCAGTGGTAAATCAACTGTAGGGAAGAAGGACCAACAGTGAGAGGGTTTCAAATTTCAATGTTTTATTTTCATATTTGGGAGTTTGTATAGTGGATCTCAGAGATGGCATCGACTAGCCTCAAGTTTGAGGACAGATTGGATGGTGCCTCGAATTTCTTATCATGAAAGGTGAGGGTTACACTCTTGCTAGAAGAGAATGATCTCTAGGATATTGTCAAGGACGTTGCTACTTTGCTTATAGATCCGTAGGAGTTGGTAGCTCACAACAAGAGGGAAGTGAAGGCCAAGTAGATGATCTTGGATGCCATAAAAGATCATCTGATCCCTAACATATTCGAGAAGAAGACAACGAAGGAGATGTTCGATGCCCTGGTTAGTCTCTACCAGAGTTAGAACATAAACAAACATATTAGATTATATTGCGGAGCAAACTTATATCCATAGTGATGACCATATTAGACATCGTCACCAATTACCTTATGAAAGATCACACAGATTTGCTATCAACATGCAGTAATTGGGGAGAAGGTTGAAGATGCAGAGTTAGTGAACATGGCACTGAATGGATTCCCAACTTCATGGAAACCATTTGTTAAAGGTATTTGCACTCGGGAAAACCTTCCCCACTTTGAAAAGCTTTGGGATGACTGTATCCAAGAGGAGACACAGATGGAGTCAAAGGTTGGCAAGAAGGACGGTGAAGAGAACGTAGCTCTATTTGGTCAGTTAAATAAGGGCAGAGGTAAAGGACCCAGCAAGGGTAAGGGAAAGAGTGAGGAGTCAACCTCACAGTTAGGAAAGAAGGACTTGAGTAAAATCAAATGCTTCCTTTGTCATCTTAATAATCATTACACATCACAATGTCCAGAGAAGAAGAAGTGTAAAAAGAAGTAGTAGCAAAAAGAAAGTAGCAACTTTTGCAGAAACTTAGATGAACGAGTTTGCTGCCAAGTTCGAGAAGGCTTTCTTGTTGGTATCTTGCCTTTCTACCAATGCGATTCTGAGCAGTGTGTGGTATGTGTACAGTGGGGCATCTTGGCATATGACATCAACTCGACAATTGTTTTCTAGTCTATAGTAGTAGGACTCAAGAGTACAGGTTGAGCTAGGTGATGATGCCAAGTACCCAGTAGCAAGAGTTGGTACTATTCCCTTCCAACTCAAGTCAGATAATTTTTTAGATTTTGATGATGTCTTGTTTGTTCTAGGTCTCAAGAAGAATTTGCTTTTAGTTTCGGTCATGGAGGATAAGGGCCTTGTAGTTAAGTTCAAGAACTACCAAGTCCTCATCAGGTTGAAGGATTCTAGCCTAGATACAACTCAGGTAATATGGTTTAGAGAAGGTAATTTGTATAGGTTGTAGGGTGAACCTATTCGAGCCCTTGGTGTATAATAGTGATGGTTTGTGCAAGCTATGGCACAAGAGGATGGGACACTTGCATCACAAGGTGTTGCCTATTTTGAGGGAGATGGTCATAAGTCTTCTAGAGTTCAATATTGAGTAGCATGGTGTATGCAGATGGTGCACGCTTGGCAAGCATGCCAAGGCTACTTTCTCAAGCAACGAGCATAAGTCTAAGGGGATTCTAGACCTAGTACATTCGGATGTTCGTGGACTGATGTCAGTAGCGTCAATAACATGAAGCATGTATTGTGTTTCTTTTATTGATGATTTCTCTTGCAAGACTTGGATCTACTTCTTAAAGACCAAAGATGAGGTCTTTAGCAAGTTTTAGGAGTTCAAAGCTCTGGTTGAAAACTAGACAGGGAAGAAGATCAAAGTCTTGAGATCAGATAGTGGGGGAGGATATACCTCCAAGGATTTCAAGGGTTTCTGCAAGGAGACAGGAATCAAGAGGGGGTTGACAATCCATACAACCTGTTATTGTGCAATCTGTAGTTTGGGCAAAGCCCAACCCAAGTCACAAAGGTGAGACAACTACGGGAGTACCTACCCACTGCCAAGGAGTTCAAGGGTTTCTGCAAGGAAGCATGAATCAAGAGGTGGTTGACAATCCATACAACCTGTTATTGCACAATCTGTAGTTTGGGCAAAGCCCACCACAAGTCACAAAGGTGAGACAACTACGAGAGTACCTACCCACTGTCACCTTAGACACTCCCCTTGCTTTAGTGATGATAAGTCACCACAAGGGGGGAATCTCAATGACCCTAGGGGGATTGAGATGGAAAGTGAGAAAATGATCAATGGATCCCCTATAGGTCAAGCTTGGAGATGAAGAAAAGGATTGAAGAAGAGTCTCGTGGAAGGGTAAATGGTTGCCAAGTGTTGTGCATTTGCAAAATAGTGTTATCCCTGCCCAGAACATGACAAATGATGGTAAACCAAGCCTCTAATCAATGGGGAATCAGCAAGATAAGCTTGCTGCCCCAGAATTCCAGCATATATTAGATTTACAACAACAACAAAAAAATTATAACAGTTGCACAATTAATACTTAAACTCAAGTTTTGATGGCAAAATAGGGCTGCAAAAAGATGTTATCAGCAATATATTAGGGCAGCCTTGTGGCTGTAGCAAGTTTTTGCTACAACAAGTTCTAGCAGCTGAAATTCACAAGCAAACCACCCCAATGAAAGCTCTTGACTAGAAGAATAATTAGCACTAATTACTTGCATTTTTCAGAAGTAGAAAGAGTAGTAAAAGAGGAAGAGAAAGTAGTTTGTTGCAGCCCTAATGGCTGTAGCATTAATTGTTAACAACAAGAAGAATTAGTTGGCCAATCAAGACGCCCCCAGGGCACAAGAAAGCCTTAAGCATGAAGAATAATTTCCAACTTAGACCATTGCAAAATCTCAACTTTTCACGTATACCAATGCAATGATTTTATATCTCCAATGCAAATTAGATTAGTGCCTTATCAATTGGGTTATGGAGTCTCTTGTTGTAAGAGCTAGTTATGTTACTTCTCTAGGGTTTTAATCCTTTTTACTCCCTAGAGCAAACAAAACTATCAAGGTAAATCTAGGAGGGTGTAAGCCTTTTTATTCATCCTAGCAACCTTTGCAAAGTAGCTTATCCAAGACAATAGTGATAGATCTTAGTGGAGGGTGTATGCCTTTATACTCCTCCAAGAGCTCATCAAAATCAACCTTGCAACTAAGAAAGAAACAATACAAAGCATAAATCCCTTACCTAGTCCAAGAATTAGCAAGATAAACCCTTATTTACCAAGAATATTCCATCACAAGAGCAAGAACATAACATCTAAGAGATAGCGCCTAGCTTATTCCTCCAATAGACAAGTAGTAGCATCCAAATAGCACAAGAGAAAGAGATATGCGATTTGCCCAAGTAGGGCGATATGTAATTCTCAAGTGAGTTATGATTAAAATGACAAAGGGGTGACCTCTATTTATATGAGGTCACCTAAAGCCTTTTTGTCCACATTCAAAAAATCAACATCAAATTAGGGAGGCCGACCTCCTGTATTGTCCATTTACAACTTGAAATTCAAATATTACATAAAATAAATCCCCTTTAGCGATGATGTCATGCCCTAAAGTGTGACGTCAACCCTCTAGGAGAGACTTTTTTTCCTCTAAGTGAAGTCATTGGGCCTCCAAAGGCCTCATCTCCGATCTTCAAGTGGTTTAGTGCAAAACAAATGTCCCTCTCTTCGTCAAATCAAGCCACATTATCATGAGCTAGTGGTTTAGTGCAAAACAAATGTCCCTCTCTTCGTCAAATCAAGCCACATTATCATCAACAATGAGAGCCCCACCATAAACCCTAAGCCCATGTGACGTCCTGGGCTCAAAAGATGATGTCTTACGCTTCCAAAGGCCAACTTTTGGGTGCAAGGGGCTATAATGCGATCTCCTCATGGTCTACAAGTTCCTCCAAAGCAATGTTGCACGAAGCGGGAGCGTGGGAAGCGACATTTTCCAAAAATCCTTGGAAGCGAAGCGTCTGTTATATATATTGCGTTTATATTCAAAAAAACATGCAGAAAGACAAATTAGCTGCAGAATGTATGAGAACATGCATATTTGTACATTGTAACATTAAAATGGCATCCATAGTAGTAAGTAGTAGTACATCAATGATTAATCATTCGAGCATCAACCATCTAGAATCTAGCAATTGCAAACTTACAAACCAACATACAAATTTTTAAGCCATATAATAGAAAGTAGACCATTAAGTTATGTAATGAAATCAATCATCTAGCAATTGTAAAAAATAACATGAGTCATGACCAAATAGTTATGATTACAAAATAGGCCATCTGCACTAAATTATGAAGATCGAAAGGTACAAAACAATAAAGTTTAAACTGTGCTAGATTCTAGAGTCTAGTTGCTAAATGCTATGAATCTATCATCTATAGACTGACATGTATATTGTAAAGTAATGAAAAAGGAGAAACATCAAACAACTATCCCATCCTCCTTCCACCAACACGATTGGCGCGTGTGCTTTGACGTGGTGGTAGTGGAGGAGCCTGAGAAGGACGAAACTATGCAAAATGTATAGATGAAGATGAAGCCCCTACTGTTGGAGTCCTGAACAGGGGGACTAAGGACTGGTTAGTAGCTGGGGGTGGCATCTCAGCCTGATCATCATCATCAAAAAGAACATTCTACAATTGCTCTAAAAGCATTATCCCATCCTCCAAATTATCCTCCTGTGGATGGTTGTCCCAACGCTTCAAGTTTTTATCCTCCTCTGCCTCCTCACAGTAATGGGACAACGATCGCAAGTTGTAATGAACATAAACCAAGCTCTTTGCCCGACCTGCATTCAACCTGTTTCTTTTGACGTTGTGGACGAAACTATAGGTGCTCCAACACCTCTCTGCAGAAGAAGTGTTCACCACCTGTGAAAGCACTCGTGTTGCCAAACGTTGGAGCTATGGGGTGCCACCGCAATAAATGTTCCACCACGCAAGAGAACTCAAATTCCCTCGATCTCTTATTGCATGGTTGGTCCCAATGGCACCTTGGCCAAGCATGTACTGGCTCAATTGTTGTTGTATGTTGTCACACTCCTTGTGTGGGACCAATTTGTCTAATGCTTTCATATAACTTGTAGCAATTATAATTTATTATAAATAGAAATGAATTATGAATATAAACCATAAGTAGAAAATTGAAAGCAATTATAATTTATTATAAATAGAAATGAATTATGAATATAAACCATAAGTAGAAAATTGAAATGAAAATAAACCATAAGTAGAAATTATTATAAAGAAATTGTTTGAAAAACTTTCTACTTGCTTGAACCTCTGGATCTTGGTGTGGTTTTTTCTTGGTCCCACCACCAGGTGCTGGTGTTGAAAGCCATGATACATGATACTATTTCGGTGTTAGCACGCATGCTAAGGCATGTAGTGGAATATTTAGCATTTCCCATCGTTTTTCCACTTCTACACGAATAAGGTTATACATGTTGACATCTCTAGGCTCAACAATGTCTTTAATCAACCCTAACATGCTATCCATTTGCTCATACACGTCTCCAATTATTGGTCTATCTGAATCTGAAAACTTGATCATGTTATAAATTGGCTTGGTGAATTGCAAAACATACCGAACCTGTGACCAAAACTGACTATCAAGCACTGTGTTCTTGATTGCTAATGCACCTTCTTTATTACTGCTCAAATCATCCCATTCATCACTCATCACCATACCATCCAAAGCTTGTCTCACCTTCAATAGGCGCCTAAAAGTGAGGTAATAGCTAACAAATCTAGTTGGTGCAATCTTAAGTATCTGTAACCTAGAGTAAGTGCCATAGAAGTAATTGACCCTTGTATGCCCGGTGATATATTTGATGACTTGCTTCCCTCTCTTGTACAATTGATTAATCCATCCACATTCTTTATGTTTGACAATATCATGCATCAAAAGGTTCAAGGTGTGCACCGAACACCTATACCAAAAGATGTGTGGATGCATCCTCTCAATGATTTTACCTGCTCCCTTACAATTTGCTGCATTATCAATGATTACTTGAATCACATTAGAAGGGCCAACTTCATCAATTGTTTTCAATAAGATCTCTGAAATGTTTTGAGAAGTTGCACTTATTGAAGAGGAGTCGTGTTGCGAGAAACACTGCACCACTAGAAGAAACACCAATAACACTGATCAAATGTTGGTTTCTAATATTTGTCCAACTGTCCGATACAATGGATACCCCAACCTCTGACCATTCATTTGTAAACCATGAAAGATCGGCTTGAATTTTTGCTTTTTCCTTGTCAAGTAACACAGTTCTAGCTTTTCATAGTTGGGGCTCTTGTATCCTTTGGGGGATTTTTCGTTGATGGCCCTCACCATGTCATGCCAATAGGGGGAGCGAAGCACATTGAATGGGACACCACAAGCATAGAGAAACCGTGCCACTTTTGCATCCACCTCGTCCCTACCTCCAATATCAATGAAATGTCCTATTGTTCTTCATGTAGAGGTTGTAGAACCATGAGGAGATGGAGATGTGCCACCAAATCTAGATGAGACATCATCATATGGAAGTTTTTGTTTTTGACCATGCTTTCTTTGTGCAACTTCCTCTAGCTTTATGTATATTTGTCTCTGTTCTTTGGATATGTTAGGGAAAACATTAATCCCAAGGGACCCCTTATTGTCATCACTATCCATTATACCACAAAGACGCCTCTCACACGGGTATATGAACCAGTATAAGGTTTTCCTTGATGATAATCATGAGGACATAAAAATTTAATGGTTCTACCACCTCTCCTCACCTCAAATTTTCTCACAAATTTCCACAAGTGTGTCAATGAAGCTTCCCCACCTTCATTGTCCTCTTCATCCTCTTCAAACCCTCCATCTTCAAACCCTCCCTCATCTTCATTCTTTTCTTCCCTTTGATGCCTAGTCCCCGACAAGACCATGAGAACCAAAAATGGAATGATAAACCAAAAGAAAATCATTTTCCTCAAGCTTTAGATGAACAACCTGCAATAAAATGAGGGAGAAGAAGGAATGGAAAAGAGTAGGAGAGGAGGAAAAAACCATAAACAAATTTAAGGAAATGAGAGAGTTGGGGTTTGGGCTTACCTCTTTAGCTCTTGAATCTTGCAAGTTGAAACTTGAGATAGATGGTTGCCTTTGTTCTCTCTTCCAAGCTCCTCTTTGTTCTCTCCTTCAAACTCCTCTTTGTTCTCTCCTCCAAGCTCCTTTTTGTTCTTTCCTTCAAGCTCCTCTTTGCTCTCTCCTCCAAGCCACTCTCTTTCAAGCTTTCCTTTGCTCTCTCCTCAAAGCTCAAGCAAACACAAATAGAAGCAATGAGGAAATGAGAGGGAGAAAATATCTTTTATTCCCTCCTCACTTTCATCTAACCCCTCCCTAACCACACCCCACACTCTAACCCAACTCAAAAATTTAAAAAAATTGAGTATTTTTTTTCTTTTTCGTGGAAGCTCGCGGGCCCTACGTGAAGTGTTTGGGGAGCGTTGAGGAAGCGCCCACCGGAGCGAGCTTCTGAAATCCGGAAGCGCGCTTTTGGATTTCGGAAGCTCGCTCCGGGGTGCAACGCTTCCATGTTGGCAGGGAGTGCAGTTTTGCACCCCAGAACAAGCTTCCAAAATCCAGAAGCACGCTTCCGGATTTCAGAAGCTCGCTCTGGTGGGCACTTCCTTAACGAATCCGCTTTGAGCGAGGTTCTGAGGGTGGAGTTGGGGGGGGGGGGGCGCTTCCTGCAACCTTGCTCCAAAGAAAACGTTTCCTCTCCCATATGTCCAAAGAGAGGGGGCACATCATCCAACCTATGGGCTTCATGCCCCAATGAAGCTCCAAGTGACCTTGTGCCTCCACGAAAATACTTCTACTTGGTAGGGACCTGCAAAGACAAACAAGTACGCCCTCCAAGGGTCCAGAAGTCACAATATCATGCCAAGCAAGCCATATCTAATAAAATAACCACCCGAACATGTGCATCAAATCCCCCTTTTTCAAAATAAACAAATGCTCAAAGAGCTTATGCAATTTGCCAAATTTAAGTATGGGAGGGTTGTCATGGTGACCTATTGGGTAGATCATTCCCTAAGTCAAGGAGTGTTTCCAAGTGGACCCTCTCTAGGTCATGTAGTGAATGTGAAGTGGATGGGTTAGACTTCCAAGTATGGGGTTTCATGACATACAAGGGCTCGTATTATCTCATTTATGGGTGCCTTTGTTGAGGGCTGGCCACATCCTTATCCTCTTTTTGTTTTTAAAGCATATTTTTTCCAAGCCCTTTATTATTTTGCATGTGTTACCAAGTTGAAGACAATAAGGGGCACTAAAAAGTAAATGCATAGCCCACATACGCTCTACCTTGGTTTACAATGCCTTTCCAAGTTGAAGACAATAAGAGGCACTAAAAAGGAAATGCATGGCCCACATACACTCTACCTTGGAAAGTATCGTCGATGAATTAGTTATTTATTTTATGGGTCCCTCATTTTTTTAAGAAGTGTTTCATTGCTCTTGGGATACCAAGGCGAGCTTTTATTTCATGACGTTTTTGCCAGTGCACTTTTGAGCCTAGTGGCCCCTTCTTCCCATGAAATGAGGTACATGCCCTTCCTGGGTCAATAAGCTCGAAAACCTAAAATATGTGGAAATAGAGGGGAAGAAGTAATTGAAAGTGGCAAGTATGAGTGGGAATGGTACGATAACCCTTCAAGGAGACCTCCCAGTAGCGACCCTTTTCTCGAGGGTAACCCACTTACTAGGACATGTCAACCACCAAGGTGAAATGAGGCAAAAGGCATAATTTCCAAGCAAACGTTTTCAAAATCAAGAAAGGACTCTTTGCAACATGATGAAATGCTTGATTTATTAGAATGACACTTACCACAACACTAGACTTGTTACCTCATGGAGCTGTCCTTTGTGAGCCAAGCTAGGTGTGGTGGATGCTGCTTCCATCGATTTGACGGTGATGTGTGGTGAGTGAAGGGCTCTGCGTGCTGGGCTACCCCTCGGTACTCCATGTCTACAACTTTTGGGCCTCGAGACATCATCTCCTTAGTTATCCCTAGAAATGGGGGATAACACAACCCACAATAGAATGGGGTTGCAAAGTGGAAGAATCAATCCATCATAGGGGCAACTAAGGCTATGATACATGACCAGGACCTA